>SDVV010040971.1:0-10485 GCA_016164225.1 Gammarus roeselii | reverse complement strand
TTTTCAATGCATGTTCACGTACATACGCTCGAATAAACACATGTATGTACGTATGTACGTCTATAGACCTGTATACGTACGTGCATACGTATTTGATCGCCAAAGCGGGTGATGATAGGCTCAAAGATTTGCAAACGCATTATAATAGCAAGCTGTATGATGTGATTGGAGTCAGTGTTACGTGGAGGACAAGCGGAGACGGACGGATCATCCTCAAATAGATAACAAAGATAGTTCAAGTGACAAAAATCGCTTTACGTGTTTTGGAAGAAGAAATCTCCGATGATGATATGAGACGGATCGAACAAATATTGACTAATGTTGAAAATACCAGTTATCTCACAATGGGTAAAACACGAATTGAAAGAGTGGGAGCTATCATTAATACATGGATGAAGGAAAAAGAAAGTCGGCTCTGGGTAACTGACATTGACGGGTTTCAGTCGTATGTAACAAACTTCAAGGAGAATAAAAAAAAGCATCTCTCGAAATTGATATGATCCAAGTGGGAAATAATCATGATTGTAATAAAGCTGAAGTGTTGGGGAACGGTTTTTTCCTAAGAACCAAAGAAAACCTGGAACGTATGAAAGAATTCCTCATTGATGACAAATAGAACGACATTGAATTTGAGAAGCTTCGAGTAATTAAAGTTCACGAAGAAGAAGAATTACATTTGTGGACACAAGGGCACGGAACAGCCTTTGGTATCCGCAACAAAGATATAATGAATTATATGATAGATTTTGAGAGGAAAATTAAACATCGTGATGCAGGGTATGGGTGGCTGTACGAGTCATGCTGTAATCGAAAAAACAACCTAGAAGTCATTGATGATGTCCGCAAGATCTGTAAATAATACTAATAAAGGTATGTAAATCCTAAATCA
This sequence comes from Gammarus roeselii, assembly GCA_016164225.1. Classification (NCBI taxonomy): domain Eukaryota; kingdom Metazoa; phylum Arthropoda; class Malacostraca; order Amphipoda; family Gammaridae; genus Gammarus; species Gammarus roeselii. The sequence goes on along the minus strand of SDVV010040971.1, from coordinate 9,596 downwards.
ATTGTTTATAATATCCTACAACTCAAAGGTAAAGCGATGAAATTGTATACATTGCGTTGGACGGAGGTAACATCGAAATTATGAAGACGGTAGGAAAATATATTTCAAGGGTTGCAACGCTACCCATAAACCTATATCGGGGTAAATGCTGTATATGTGTGACAGAACGGGGAGATATAAATCAGAGTCCGATGAGAAAATATTCAGTCAATATTGGGATTCTATTGTGGAAGGATGGGTTATAGCTTGAGTCCTCGATTGTTCGAAATAAATGGGGTGATGGGGGTCTGTGAACTATACCAGAAAGAAATAAAATTGAATAAACATAAATCGACGAGTAACGTGTGGAGACATTTGAAACGCTGTCATTGTGAAGACTTTGAAAAAATTGTTGGAAAGAATAAAGTCAGATCAACTGTGCAAGTCGTCAGAGGATGAAGTGTCAGAAGATATTGAAGAAAAATGTGGTAGACCTAGTATGAGATGAAGTCGCCCATTTGTATGATGATGGAAACAATCCGTCTAAGATTTAAAAAATCTGACCTCTCTGGTAACATATATGAGACGATATTGATTACGAAGTAGAAATAATTAGATGTCAAAACTGCAAAGGATAGATCAACGTTAAGTGGAGGTATTTGTTAAGCATTGAATAAAACAGTGACTCAATGTCGTACATAAATTAGATTAGGTTAGTTTTTTGATGATTTACAAGTTCAGAATTGGATGTGTGTATCAATCTGCAAAGGATTGATCAAATGTAGAGATATGTACTATACATCGTGTAAAACATTGACTGAAAACCGTACATAACTTGGGTTAGGTTAGAATAGGATGATTACTTTTCTTAACATAACATACCATGAAGCTGATGCACATAAAATATCTTGTATCAACAGCAAGGGATGTTGTTCTATGGGTGAGGTTAGGTTGGGTAGGTACTAATGCATCCGGCAGTGTATGGTAACCCTTTTAAAATGTGTGTAAATGTTGACATTATACCGACATCGACCGTGAATACGCCTACATTATACCGGCATATGCCGGCATATGCCGGCATATGGCGGGATCAAACCGTGAATACAGCTACATTATACCGGCATATGCCGGTATATGGCGGTTTCAAACCGTGATAAAATGCATGAAAAATCTCGAGCGATGACACATAATTCATGGTTAAGTTGGTTAGATTAGGTAACATGCATCTGGCAGTGAATGGTAACCCATTTTACACAAAATGCGTGTAAATGCCTACATGCTGCCCCATACATGAGCCAACGCAGTGACGCTAACGATCCTGTATGTATAAAATTGGACTCATATCTGTACTCATTCAGATAGCGGTCCGCTTTCAGGGAAGAAGGATGTCGCCCAGTACGATATGAAAGTATTTTACCAGAAAGAAAAATGCAGGGGCATGTGTTATTTGCAATGCGGAGATAAAATTAAGCAAATCAAGATCGACGTTCGGGTTTCGGCAACATCTGAATGGACAGCATTATCTTGAATATGATACTCTTATAAATGGGCGAAAAAATATAAACTCTAAGGATGCTACGGGTGTGTTGATAGAACATAATAATCCTGACTTGGGTATCAAAAATATTGATATAGACGACGCTCAACAGGGTGCGGGCAGTAAAGAAAGTGCGATGCCGGTATCAACCAAACGTAAAACGTATAAAGATTGGGTGAAATGAGGGGAGTATACCCAAACCTTAGCTGAAATTGAAAATAAGGGGAAACGTGGGATACTTTCAGTGGAATGGATATCAGTGACAGTGATATCGAGGATATGTCATGTGAAGAAAAACCTACAAACGTTGAAGGAAACCAAATTATTAAATGGGGTAGTGAAAGGGTGTCAAGTATTAGAAGCGAAAAATTGCATAATAAAATCAAATGTATATCTGACTTCGTTTCAAAATTAATGGTCGTGAAACATGAGGAGAGAGAATCATGTCTCAAACGTTTGAGTGCTAGGAGAATTATGTATATTTCGGAAATCTGCGAGAATATAATGAATGGCAACGTGGGCAATAGCAAGAAGAAACCTGAAACGATTCGATGTCATTAACATGTATAAGTAATTAAAAAAATTGCGTCCATAAAAAGCTCGTCGACGACTAAATACGAAGTTTTGGATATAAAGATAGGATTGCAAGTGCTGCATACACTTCTCACAAAGGTCGCTGTTTAACTAAAATGTGTACCAAGGGCGTTAGTCTAGAACACCAATAGATCAGAAAAAAAGACACCCACATGATAAATCCTTCACCGATATGACGAGTCGACAGCTTCAGGTGAGGAATAAATATACATCATGGATAAAGAACTCACTGAGTTGTACTGGTACCAAGGATCAAGATAACACAAAAGAGGGAGGTCGAAGTCATTACTTATGTTTCGCCAAGATGCTCACGTCAATTTTTCGATGTGAAAAAATTATATTTTCGTATAAATGATATTCCATGTATATATATGTATATATAAATATGTCAAAATCTATTATCACTGAAAAATATATCTTATAAATCTTTGTTTGCAATATCCTAAATTTATCTCGAATGATCTAGCATTGAAAATGCACTAAAACGCCTCTTGCCCCACGTTAAAAATGTGATAGATATTAAGCTAATTGAAGTTGTACACAGCTACCTAAGCTATCGTAGATGAATATCTCATCAAGTGAAGGGTAGCCAAACCGTAAATGCACTAGGACCCCTCCATCCAGTAAATCGTCTTCTAAACTTTAAAGTATATATTTGCTGGGGAACAATAACAAAAAAAATCAATAAAGATGTAGCATGGACTTACACCTCATAAACATACATTCCTATGATTATCGTGCAGAAATTTACATCTTAAAACTATTATTGAAGGATTAAAACAGTCAGCTATTTATTATACAGGTTTCTCTATGTCTGATAACAAAGAAAACGATGGAAGGAGATACTGCTGGGGTAAGTACAACGGAGCGCTAAGGGTTAAAGTAATCATGGCTTAATCGTAACAGAAGTCATATATACATATAAAAACACCACAGTAATGCAACAACCTACCAATTATACCTGAAATAGTGTGGAAGATGCAACCCTAAAGATATCCTAAATTTCTATAACAATCTTGCTCATAGCCTGCTGTCCGTATGACAGTGATTGGTACAGGTCGATCGCTTGGGAGTGCATTAGCTACGGAAAGAAAATATGAAGAAATACTACAGGTACACTTCCGCATGAAATGATGAAAGCACATCCACATCAACAAATTACAACCTGTAAATGTCCATAAAATGTAAATAATCCTAGTATGCTCTTCAATTAACCCGCAAACTGCCAACAAATAATCCATACTATTCCTATAGATATAATATACATATGAATTAAATAGATATAAAACACAAAACATAGCCTTTATTCATTATCAAGGTTGAATCAAACATCTCACCGCTAAAAACTCCACCAAACCACCTCCGAAATTAATCAAATATACCACAACTAGATGAGAATACCAAATATATGTACAAAAAAAATATAGAATTATAATTCAGACACAAATATGTAACGAAACATATACTTAATAATAGCAAACATGATACTGAACTAAGTTATATGATAAAGAATAGATAAGAGCAATCTCACCAAATTTTCCAGGAGCGCATCCAATTAACCCGCAAACTGCCAACAAATAATCCATACTATTCCTAGGAATATAATATATGATATGAAGGAAGTCAGTCTGGCCAAGAATGAATGGAAGTCAGCGGAAGTCGACAGACGTGCTGTGTGTAGCCGGCAAGTCGGCAGCGAACGTAAATAAGGTTGTTTGTCACAAAAATGCAACCACTTTATGCAGTACTGATTGCCCGGCTGATTTGAATGAGCGGCAGACGGTCGCATTTCTAAGCCAACTTTGAAGGATCATTTCCTGTCCCCACCCGGGAGGCAGAATGTAATTAGATAACTAATTAGATAATACCCATACATCGTACTTCGTGTATGTGTTAATAAAGATGTAGTATTTGATTGTAGTATTGCACGTATATATTGATGGGATAAATTTGTGGTAGTCTTAAACGAGTGCTTACGGCTCGACTTCGTATGCATTACCTCTTAATCTAAGTCGGTGAGAGGTCGATCGAACTGTTTGGTTAAATTGGACATCAACTAAAAGCATCCGCTATCTAAGGGTCAAGAGAGCACTTGCCGGTTGAAGCAAAGGAAGGTTGTTCCGGAAAAATACCTGGTATATATAGAGGAGCCAAATAAGGCAGTTCAGTTCTGTGCTCTGAGATCGTGATAAGGAGTGGGTCGTCGTGCTCCGTGTGGTCTTGGTTAAGTTGAAGTGTTATATGTAAAGTATCAACTTGCCCTGCCTAATAACTGTGCATCGTCAATCATGATCAGATTTAATTGTTCAGCATAATTTAACGTAAAATTATACATGTATCGAAAAGTATTAGTAAACGTAGTAAGCCCCTAAGGCATAAGAAAATGTCCTCACCAAGCCTCTTGATCGACCCCTCAGGTCCATAATAGGGAAACCTTCACGCGGTTGGACTGTTATAAGCGGCGTTCATGTATTGGGCTCCGCGAACCAATATCCCTTATGCCTGCGGTATAGATGAGTAGCATTAATAAATACTGCCGGGAGATAAAGGTGGTGATATTAACAATCCATGCATGACCTAGTGGCAAATAAATTTCATGTTGGGTGTGTGGGAATTGTCTGAGCTGGTCGGCATCGACAAAAATGTACATTGCTTGCTTATAGTGTTTAAATCTCATTTGTATTTTAGGTAGAAACCCCACAAGTAGTTATGATTGGGTGTGTGACACGGGTATATTCATGTGTTTAGGACTGCAATGTGAATTTGCTGCTGCTGTGGGCTATGCCGCAGCGTGCGTGTTTTGTGGTTTGGGAATGTATTGTAATTATGCTCGACCCGTGTCAAGCATCTCTTTCATGCCCGTATACGAAATAAATAGATGTAAAACACAAAACATAGCCTATACTCAATATCAAGGTTGAATCAATCATCCCACCGCTAAAAACTCCACCAAACAACCTCCGAAATGAGTCAAATATACCACAACTAGATAAGAATGCAAAATATATGTACAGAAAAATATATAGAATTATAATCCACGCATAACGAAAGATATACTCACAATGTAGCAAACGTGACACGGAACTATGTTATAAGACAAAGAACAGGTAAGAGCAATCTCACCTAATTTTCCAGGAGCGCATCCAACTTTTTGCGTACGGCTGTCCTCAAGCGCACCCTCACCAGAAAACTTGTTTTAACACTATTCATACCAGAATCGAATAAATATAGAAAACGAGCAAGAGGTAGTGATCAATTATACCCCACTATAACCATTTCTGAAAAAATATATACATTAAATGGGAAAAAAGCGAGTGGATTTAATCAAATAATATCAAACGTGCAATAAAAAATATCATGCATAAACAATGCCTTCCATTCAAATGAGTCATTCAATAACAAACATAGTAATGTATATCATGCCCACTTACCGTGCGAAATGTTCCTAAACAATCATGTATAGCGTTGACAAGACCTAATAACGTGCATCTATATAATCCGTACGTAAGCAATCGTAAATGAAAGCAACCAGATACCGTAAGGAAACTGAAATTTCCCGTATGGAAAACTATTCTCCAAGAGGACCATATGTCTCGAGATATAATCATTGTGTGACATTTGACAGATACAGATCATTCGGACTACCCACTCTCAACTTCCCGGGTGGTCTCTCATAACTTGCGTTCTTGGTATCTCTATGTACCATCAGAAACTAACTTGACCACAAGATTAATTTGTCTTAACATATAACTACAAGATTTGAGATATACAGCGACTGAGTCAGACACACTAACAAATAACATACTTCATAACAATTACATTCGATAATAGGTTCAAAGATTTAGTCATCCTATATCTTATTCCTTCACATCCGCGTCTTGGTGCTATAATTTTGGCCTATCTAATTCCTTCACATCCGCGTCTTGATGCTATAATTTTGGCCTATCTAATTCCTTCACATTCGCGTCTTGGTGCTATAATTATGGCCTATCTAATTCCTTCAGTAGACCGTCTTGAAGATATAATTATGGCCTATCTAATTCCTTCAGTAGGCCGTCTTGCAGACATATACGCTACTTGCAAAGCTGAAAGACTCATACTAAAACTCTCGAGTTATAATAAAGCAAGAAGAATGATACAATAACCGACCAAATTATGCCTGAAATAGTGTGTTACATGGACGATGCAAACCTAAAATATCATAAAAAATCCTATAACTGTATGAGATAACTATTCAAAATTTCGAAAACAATACAAATTCAACATAAATCAACCGATCATTACAAAGTATACATAACACATTGTAATAACTTACAATAAATCAATATCGTTCAGCTACTCTCGCTATTGGAACATCGCGTCAATGGAACAACGATATGTCCGGTTCAAACCTGGATAATGCGTTATGGAGTATATATATTCTCGTAACGAAGCTGCTGCATCAACCCAAGATACAAACTTCAACCCGCCAACTACCAAGTTATTGTACCATACTGTTCCTATAGATAATATTTTTATATGAAATAAACGACTGAAAAATGCACAGAACATTGCCTAAATTCAATATCAGGCTGGTACCAAGCAGGGCCGAACGCACAATAAGGCTGCAAATCGAGTTATAAAACATACCTACCACACTATTCCTATAAACAATATATAATGATAAACGAACAAAACACACAAAATATACCAAGCCAATCGCTAAGAACCACACCAACCAGCCTCTGAATGAGTCAATTATACCCCCACTATATACGAATACAAACATATATGAAGAGAAAAATACATAGAATTATAATCCAGACATAAATATACAACGAAACACACACTCAAAACATAAAAATAATGACAAATCAGACATGGAAAAAATACAATCCAAGTTACAGAAAATAGCAATCTCACCTAATTTTCCAAGAGCGCATCCAACTTTTTACCTAGGGTATCCCTACACCCCCACTCCTCCGGAAATGTGTTATAATGATATTCCTACCAGAACCGAGTTAATATTTATATAACGAGCAACAGTTAGTGACCAATTTAACCCTATGTAAACTATTATGTAACAGTTAGATTTATTATAAATAAATAAATTATATTATAGATGTATGTTTTCAATACCCCAAAACATTTAGGATTTTTAAGGATTAATATTTATTTAGGTATATTGACATGTTGACAATAAAAAACAGAAATATCAGAATACACAGATGTAGGTACGTACCATGTCTTCGTCAGCGTGATCTGAACTGAAGACAACATTTGCTACTTAGGTGAATTTAATATTAAATTAAAACTAGGGATGAGGAGTAAGGACCATCCGATGGACATTGTTGGAGGACATCCTGTACTCCCCACTTTTTAATATGTCGAGACAGACGCAAGCATTACATTGAACTATTAATTTCAAGAGAAATAAGCAGAGTAAGTCGGATCACTGACTTACTATTTACTGTTTCAAATGTCATTTACTAAGCATGAGAGCAGAAAATGTCCGACATGAGGTTGTCTAGTACATTACTCAGACATTGTTTGGCGTACTATGGCACCAATTCGAAACTAACTGCATAGTTAGCATGACATATTAACATATGCACACGGGAAAGAAATATTTCAATGAGTCAAAATTGATGGGGACACTCAATGAACGGATTTCTACACGAACAAGATAATTGAAAATTTGAGCATATGAGGAGAGAAAAAAAAATAGAATGAAAGCATCTATAAGATGAATTGATGAAACATAAATAGTTGACACGGTAAATTGCATAGCAGAATTAAATTACAATTCATGAGTTTCTGCACGTAGAAGTTCAAACAGGTATAATTTTAGATTACGTTTAAAGGTAGCAATACTTCTGCCCGTCCTTATATCTATGGTAATCGAACTCCAGGTTTTAGCAGCTCTGTTTTTTAAAAATAGTTGGGACTGTGTGGACGAGTTTCGGGGAATTTGCAAATCCGCATTGTTGCGAAGATCATGCATAGGAATATTTCAAATAAAAAAACTTTTTTCAATTTAAGTTAAATAATTCAATGCTTTGTAGACAAACACTGCAGTGGAAAAGTTAATGATTTGACACAGTGGGAGAATGTTCCATCGACAAAAGAGAGGCAACGTGTGGTCATGTCTGCTAGCATGTGATAGTGTTCTGATGATACGATTTTGACTAAGAACGATAGGTCTTAAGTTTGTTTTGTAGGTAGACGCATACACGTTTACACAATACGTGAAAAATGATGAATAAGGCTATAGTACAAAAGACTTTTAGCAGCAGTGGTAAGACAAATTTTAATTTTGTATAGAATGCCACACGATTTGGATAATTTCCCGGCAATAAATGAGACGTGATCTTTCCAGTTAAGTCTCTGATCTACTATTACACCGAGAAACTTTGTTTTTGCTACATATGCCACATGTTGACTATTCAATTCGACTTTTGTGTTAGGAATGGGTATAATCCTCCTGAAAAATATCATGACCTGCGTCATGTCGACAATAAGCGTCAGCTTGTTGGATGTGAACACGTTTGAAATGTAAACCAATTAATTATTCATATTAGTAATAGTATCATTGAGGTTTTTTCTGGTCGAATAAACTGTAGTATCATCTGCAAAAAGTACAAAGGACAACCTGTTGCTAGTGTTTACAATGTCATTTATATGTATAAGGCAGAGCAAAGGCCCAAGGATCGACCCTTGCGGAACTCCTATATTTAACGTACAGGTAGATGATGATTGTTTATTCTAAGTCACTATGTGTTTTCTATCTAGAAGATGACTTTTTATCCAGCTCTTATCGATGGTTATTTGAGTATATAGTCTAGCATAAAATACTTTTTCATAAGCTTTGCCTTAGACGGACAGGACTGATATTGGGTGATAATTTTTTATGTCTGTTTTGCTTTTATTTTTATATATTTGACTAATTTTAGCGATTTTGAGTGCATCAGGAAAAACTCTTTGCATGAGGGACTTGTTGATAAGTTGGGTCAATAGTTCCAGATATAGCTTTAATTCCATTGGTTGGGATGTTATCCCAGCCAGTGCTGGAACTATTTTTCAAATCATTAATGATTGCTTTAACTTCGTTTGGGTCGGTAGGGTTAAAGATTGACTGTCCAGGAATTGCATTCTCTAAACAATGTTCATGAGGCATGTTGTTACTAATAATTGATTCACTTAGAGTATTGGGAATACTATTGAGGTAATTATTGAAAGCATTTGTAATCGTTTGAGGATCAGTGATTACTTCATCATCAATAATAATTGAATCCGAATTATTCTTTATTTTTTCCTAGAAGGTTGCTTATGATTTTCCAGACTTTTTTGCTATTTCCCTGAGAGGTCTCTATCAAATTTTATGTACAGTTTTCATGAGCAATATTTGTCAGTTTAGTGAACACATTTTTGCATCGTTTAAATTCATCTTTACGAGTGATGGGATGCCTTTTGTATCTAAGGTACAGTCTGTCCTTCTCGTATATAT
>SDVV010040968.1:0-10485 GCA_016164225.1 Gammarus roeselii | reverse complement strand
TTGTACTATAGCCTTATTCATCCTTTTCTGACGTATTGTGTTAACGTGTATGCGTCTACCTACAAAACAAACTTAAGACCTATTGTTCTTAGTCAAAAGCGTGTCATCAGAACACTATCTCATGCTAGCAGACGTGATCACACGTTGCCTCTCTTTTGTCAATGGAACATTCTCCCACTGAGTCAAATCATTAACTTTTCCGCTGCAGTGTTTGTCTACAAAGCTTTGAATCATTTAACTTACATTGATAACAGTTTTTTAATTAGAAATAATCCTATGTATGATCTTCGCAACAATGCGGATTTGCAAATTCCCCGAAATTCGTCAACACAGTCCCAACTATTTTTAAAATACAGAGCTGCTAAAACCTGGAATTCAATTAACATAGATATAAGGACTGGCAGAAGTATTTGCTTCCTTTAAACGTAAACTAAAATTATACCTGTTTGAACTTGAACGTGCAGAAACTCTTGAATTGTAATTTACTTCTGCTATGCAATGTACCGTGTCAACTATTTGTGTTTCAACATTTCACCTATAGATGCTTTCATTCTGTAAATATATATTTTCTCTCGCCTCACATGCTCAAATTTCCAATTATCTTGTTCACGTAGAAATCCGTCTATTTAGTGTACCCATCGATTATGAGTCATTTAAAGATTTCTTTTCTGTGTGCATATGTTAATTTGTCATGCTAACTATGCAGTTAGTTTCAATTTGGTGCCATCGTACGCCAAACAATGTGTGAGGAATGTAATAGACAACCTCTTGTCGGACATTTTCTGTTCTCAAGCTAAGTAAATGACAGCTGAAACAGTAAATAGTCATGATAAAGTAAACGTCGGTGATCAGACTTACTCTGCTTATTTTTCTTGAAATTAATGGTCCAATGTAATGCTTGCATTTGTCTCGACGTTTTAAAAAATGGAGAGTAGAGGATGTCCTCCAACAATGTCCATCGGTTGGTCCTTACCTCTTCAACCCTAGTTTTAAGTTAATATTAAATTCACCCAGGTAGCAAATGTTGTCTTCAGAACAGCTCACGCTGACGAAGACTTGGTACGTATCATCTGTGTATTCTGATATTTCTGTTATTTTGTCAACATGTCATTATACCTAAATAAATTTCAAATCCTTAAATCCTTTAAATCCTTAAATCCCTCATCTGCAAGCAATGTGGATGTCGCTGGTCTCGAGAAATATCTTCAAATTATCCATGACAAAAGCTAACAAATATTCATCTTCGATACGAATGTGTATGTCAACTCAGCGGGTGGAAAATTCTTCATTAATATATTAAGAAATCGAAACAGGTCTTTCAGCATTGTGGAATGGGGATAGAGGACACTAAACAATTTTTCTATCAATGACGGGGTCCAAAAATGAATCGGTAAGGCGTTATGGAAAACTTCAAAGACAAAATAAATTTATTAATAATCCTCACTCGAACTGGCAGCAAGGTTATGATCATTTATTGTTTTGAGTAGAATGCATGCTCGATGCCTGTCAGCCAATTCAGTATCTTCTAAGCGCTCCTGGTCGTATGTTGGGTCTGCTCAACGTCAGACAATCTCTGCAACTCTCCAGACCTCTTGACCTGAGAGGTGACCTCCTCACCTGAGAAGTGACCTTTTTACCTGAGGAAATCTCTTGGCCTGAGAGGTGACCTCTCAACCTGAGAGAAGTATGTAAGTGATATTTTTGTATGGCGTGTCCGCACTAATCTTATAGTTTGTTCAACAAACTTAACAATACTCCGTATTTGTACGATTATTGAAACATAATGACATGAGATTATATATCTTACTGCGAAAGATAATCTCACCCTTCACACACTGATAATCATCTTGTATTTATCTCGGAATGATGGTTGTTACATGCACAATGATGTCAGTTCCACAATACAAACTGAATTCCAACGATTTCAAGTAATACTGATAAAAAATATGCTTCAAATGTTATTTTCATGGCATATCCTTAGATAATTTGTTCATGATATGAACAGAATAAGAAGACAAAAGGCTCCTAACCCCATTTGGACTTGAATTAATTATGAAAGAGACACCTCACTGATGAGGAGATAATATGATAATATGAAATTGAGATGTGTTTGATATAAGTCTCAAATGTTTAAGTTCAAATCCTCGAATGAACTTGACCATGTCTGTTAATTTTCTCCAGCTAATCGTTAGTTAAGTAACCACTCCATTTATGATAGCTACTTTCCCACCAAACAAGAGTGCCCTCAATTGGCAATTCATGTCCAGATCCGCTACAAAATACCTCGGAACAAGCCTCCTCATTAGGCTGGAAACAAAGCCTGCAGCGGTAAGGAATATTGACATTCACGCGGACATTTGACAAATTGCTTTAGCAGGCGTGATTTTCCTAGTGAAAACCTAGTGCTAGTAACAGAAGGGGCTCTGGGCTCGGGCATTGGCAGAGAAGTTTATAAGATATTCCCCTTGTTTTTGTTGTTCAATATTTTAGCATAGCAGCTGGGCTGTAAGTTCTGAATATTTTCATTTTTTTCTAAGCTCAAAGTTTTTTCTTACACGTGTTCGTTTGTTATTTCATTATACAGCCTTTTATTTTTGCGAGCAAACTCTATGAATCAACACACCCTTGCACATTTCCCTAGTATAACAGAATAAACATTCTCACATCTTTTCAGTCATTTTTTCACTTTATAATTCGAATGCAGACGTCGTTTTTGTTGGAAAATGTTGCAGTTAATTACGTTTTTTTTAACTAACCATGTTTTCATTATTGCATAACAGGCATTTATCAGAGCTAGCGTCAGCAAGCAACTCACACGAAGCAGCGCTAGCATCAGCAAGCAACTCACACGCAGCAGAGCTAGCATCAGCAAGCAGCTCACACGAAACAGTGCTAGCATCAGCAAGCAACTCACACGAAGCAGTGCTAGCATCAGCAAGCAACTCACACGCAGCAGAGCTAGCATCAGCAAGCAGCTCACACGAAGCAGTGCTAGCATCAGCAAGCATCTCATACGAGTTATGCTAGCATCAGCAAGAATCTCAAACGCAGCAGTGCTAGCATCAGTAAGCATCTCACACACAGCAGTGCTAGCATCAGCAAGCAACTCTCACGCAGCAGAGCTACCATCAGCAAGCAACTCACACGAAGCAGTGCTAGCATCAGCAAGCTACTCACACGCAGCAGTGCTAGCACAAGAAAGCATCTTACACGGAACAGTGCTAGCATCAGTAAGCATCTTACACGGAACAGTGCTAGCATCAGTAAGCATCTTACACGGAACAGTGCTAGCATCAGTAAGCATCTCGCCCGAAGCAGGTTAGCATCACTAAGCATCCCCTTACACGAAGCAGTGTCAGCAACAGTAATCATCCCCTCACAAGAAGCAGTGCTAGCATCAGTAAGCATCTCACATGAAGCAGGTTAGCATCAGTAAGCATCCCCTTACACGAAGCAGTGTTAGCATTAGTAAGCATCCCCTCACACGAAGCAGTGCTAGCATCAGCAGGCAACTCACACGGAGCAGTGCTAGCATCAGCAAGCATCTCACACGCTGCAGTGCTAGCATCAGCAAGCATCTCACACGCAGCAGTGCTAGCATCAGCAAGCATCTCACACGCTGCAGTGCTAGCATTAGCAAGCATCTCACACGCAGCAGTGCTAGCATCAGCAAGCAACGCACACACACAGCAGTGCTGGCATCAGCAAGCAACTCACACGCAGCAGTGCTAGCATCAGAAAGCAACTCATACGCAGCAGTGCTAGCAACAGCAAGCAACTCACACGCTGCAGTGCTAGCATCAGTAAGCATCTTACATGGAGCAGTGCTAGCATCAGTAAGCATCTTACACGGAACAGTGCTAGCATCAGTAAGCATCTTACACGGAGCAGTGCTAGCATCAGTAAGCATCTTACACGGAACAGTGCTAGCATCAGTAAGCATCTCGCCCGAAGCAGGTTAGCATCACATAGCATCCCCTTACACGAAGCAGTGTCAGCAACAGTAATCATCCTCTCACAAGAAGCAGTGCTAGCATCAGTAAGCATCTCACATGAAGCAGGTTAGCATCAGTAAGCATCCCCTCACACGAAGCAGTGTGTACAAGTGTTTACAAGTGTAGGAAGACAACAAAAGGGCGATTGGCCCAAATTAGGTTGCCTTTTGATAGCAGGATAGCAAGTTCTGAAGAAGAACGTCTAAGAGAGCTTTATGTGCCATTTCTGTTGTTATTACGTCAAGTAAGGGAACGGTTTAGCTGTTTATCGGCGATTTATGTAGAACTTATCGAGCTGAGACTTGAACGTTTCGATTGTATTGCTGTTCCGCTGTTCCAGCGGAACAAACCTCCGCTGGAAGAGACTTGATCGTTTCGATTGTGTTTCTGTTCCGCTGCTCCAGCAGAACAAACCTCCGTTGGAAGTTTGTTCCATTCTTCGACAACTCTATACGTGAAGAAATTGTGCGTGATGTCGAGTGAGAAACGTTTCCCAAAGATTTTGTTTCCATTGTTCCTAGTCACTCCGTTCGTATCTAGAGTGAAAAGGCTCGCTCGGTCGACGTTTATCTTACCCTTCATAATCTTCCACACTTCAATCATGTCGCCTCTGACTGACTCTACGTTTCTCCAGCGAATGAAGATTGAGTTCACGTAGCCTGTCTTCGTGCGATTTATTCCGCAGCGAAGGGATGAGTTTGGTAGCTCTGCGTTGAACCTTCTCTAATTTAATAACGTCTTTATATGATACGGAGACCAAAATTGAACGGAATTCTCGAGATGTGGTCTAACAAATGCATTGTATAACTTGACCATACTGTCTTTGTTTTTCTACGAGATAGTGTGGATTATCATACCTAGCATTTTGTTTCCTTTCTTGGCGGCATCGTTACATTGCTTGCTACTTTTTAAATCATAACTAATGATGACACCTAAATTTCTCTCTTTGGCGACAGAAATGAGTTTATTTCCGGAGATTGAATATTCGTGTTTGAGGTTATGAGGACCTATGTGCATAACTTTACATTTGTCTACATTAAATTCCATCTGCCACTTTTCTGACCAATCAACAATTTGGTTCAAGTCTAGTTGAATCTGCTGACACTCTAGTTCAGTCTGTACTCTCCCTCCCATCTTAGTGCCGTCTGAAACTTGCTAGTGTTTGAGAGTACGTTGCTATCGAGTTCAATAATGAATATTGTAGAGAGAACTGGCCCTAACACGGATCCATGAGGCACTCCGCTTGTAACATTACCCCAGGGGGAGGAAGCTCCGTTAATTACAACTCGCTGCCGTCTGTCCGTAAGAAAGTATTTTATTCAGTTGTTACCGATGCTGTGCAATTCACTTACTAGGCGCTTGTGGGGGACTTTATCAAATGCCTTTTCAAAGTCAAGCTAAATGATATCGATTGGAGATTTTGTGTCATGGATTTCAATTATATTTAAAAAAGGTAGCAGGCTCGTAAGACAGGAACGGAGAGTCGCCAATCAGTTTGTTTGATTCTGAAAATTCTGTAATTTTATCCGTTATCAAACTTTCGATCAATTTGTCAATGACTGAGGTGAAACCAATTGGACGGTAATTGCCGGGACTCTTTTTGTCACATTTTTGAAAGATTGTGGTAACATTGGCTTCTTTCCATTTAGAGGGGCAGGTGCCATTTGTGAGAGATTGAGTGAAAATGTTTGATAAATGTCCGTCGATTTCGTTTATAGTCTCTTTCAGAATTCTGGGATGAACTCGGTCTGGACCTGGAGATTTTGTGACTTTCAGTTTATCTATATATTTAATAACTTCGGCGGGGGAAAAGTTCACTGTGGTGAGGGCTTCAATTCGTCTTTCCGCTATGATATCCTCAGGATTAGGATTATCCTGATTCTCTGCCGAAAAAGAGAACAGAAATATTCATTAAGTAGGACACTCATATTGGTGTCGTCCGTTTCTAGTTCACCAACAGCGTTCTCGAGAGGACCAATTACAGATCTTGATTTTTTTTTCTCGAAATATAACTGAAAAATTGTTTCGGCTTCGTTTTGGCATTGGCGGCAATTTAATTTTCATATTTTTTATTTTTACGTATCTGGACCCTCAATAGATCTCTTCTGCTGATTTTGCATTCATTTTTTGCTATTTCATCATGTGGGTGCTTCTGTTTTATCGAGTGCTCTGCTTTCTTTCGTGACTGAAGGTGCTGCAAGTCTACTTTCCAGTATCTAGGCTGATTGGCTGCTGTTCGTCTGTTTTTGCGCGGGATATGCTCATATTCAAAATTTTTAAGTGCAGTCAAGAAATTGTCAAGCGATTGATTGACCTCTTGTCCTAGGGTTATATTTGCTGACGCCATTGACTCTCTTAAGCCATCAAAATTGGCTAATCTAAAGTTAGGGTTTTTTTCGCCGTTTGTTGACGTTTTCAACTCGAGATCTATCAAAAACCTTTCAGAGATGTGGTCGCTGGTTCCCAGTGGTTCGCCCACTTCGACGTTCGTGACATGAGAGTCGCTTGCACAAAATAGGAGATCAAGAATATTGCTACCTCTTGTATGTGTCTTCACCATTTGGGTCATGAACTTATCGTCAGCAAAATCAATCAGACGTTGACCAGTGGCAGTGCATTGATACTAACAAACGACTGCAGTGCATTCGTTTGTTAGTATCAGTAAGCATCCCCTCACACGAAGCGGTGTCAACATCAGTAAGCATCCCCTCACACGAAGCGGTGTTAACATCAGTAAGAATCCCCTCACACGAAGCGGTGTTAGCATCAGTAAGCATCCTCTCACACGAAGCGGTGTTAGCATCAGTAAGCATGTTCTGGACTCATAATTCGTTTTTTCCACCTCAAAATAAGCTCTCTTTTCAATTAGAGGTTTCAATTAACCTTTCAATATTCATACATCTGGCCATTTCATGTATACCCTAACCATGTTCTGTACACCCTGACCGTGTCTCATAAGCTCTGACCATGTCTTGTACACCCTGACCTTGTCTTGCACACCCTGGCCATGTCTTATACACCCTAACCATGTCTCTTGTACACCCTGGCCATTTCTTGTATACCCTAACCATGTCATGTACATCCTGACCATGTCTCATAAGCCCTGACGACGTCATGTACACCCTGACCATGTCTTGTGCACCCTGGCCATTTCTTGTATACCCTTTATACCCTTACCATGTCTTGTACACCCTGACCATGTCTCATAAGCCCTGAGCATTTCTTGTACACCTTGGCCATGTCTTGTACACTCTGACCATGTATTGTACATCCTGACCATGTCTTGTACACCCTGACTATGTCTTATCCACCCAAACCATGTCTTGTATACCCTGATCATGTCTTGTACACCCTGGTCATGTCTTGTACACCATGAACATGTCTTGTTCACCTTAGTCATGCATTGTACACCTTAATCATGTCTTGTACACCCTGGCCATGTCTTGTACACCCTGACTATGCTTTGTACACCCTGGCCTTGTCTAGTATACCCCAACCATGTCTTGTAGATCCTACCCATGTCTCATAAGCCCAGACCTTGTCTTGTACACCTTGACCATGTCGTGTACACTCTGACCATGTCATGTACACCCTGGCGGTGTCTTGTATACCCCGACTATGTTTTATACACCTTGGCATGTCTCATAAGCTCTAACCATGGCTTGTACACCTTGGTCATGTCTTGTAAACCCTGACCACGTCTCATAAGTCCTGGCCATGTCATGTACACCCTGACCATGTCTTGTTCACCCTGGCCATGTCATGTACTCGGCCCATGTCTTGTACACCCTGGCCACATCTTGGTTCACCCTGGCCATGTCTTGTACACCCTGGCCATGCATTGTACACCATGGTTATGTCGTGTATACCCTGACCACGTCTTGTACACCCTGGCTATGTCTTGTACACCCTGACCATCATGAACACCCTGACCATGTCACATAATCCCTGACCATGTCCTAAACACCCTGGTCATGTCTTGTACACCCTAACCATGTTTTGTACACCCTGGCCATGTCTCATAAGCCCTGAAAATGTCTTAAATACCTCTGGTCATGCATCATATATTCTGATCGTGTCTGTTACCCCCTGGACATGTCTCATAAGCTATGGTCATGTCTAATATATCCTGGTCATGCCTCATATATCCTGGTCATGTCTCATACACCCTGGTCATGTCTCATATGCCCTGGTCATGTCTCATATGCCCTGGTCATGTCTCATATGCTCTGGTCATGCCTCATATGCCCTGGTCATGCCTCTAATACCATGGTTATGTCCCATATTGTTTTGTTATGACCTATATAACATGGCCGTGTCTCATACCCTGGCTATGTCTCATATACCCTGGCCATGTCTCATATACCCTGGCTATGTCTCATATACCCTGGCGATGTCTCATATACCCAGGCCCTGTCTCATATACCCTGGCCATGTCTCATATACCCTGGCCATGTCTCATACACCCTGGCCATGTCTCATATACCCTGGCCATGTCTCATATACCCTGGTCATGTCTCATATACCCTGGTCATGTCTCATATACCCTGTCCATGTCTCATATACCCTGGTCATGTCTCATATACCCTGGTCATGTCTCATATACCCAGGTCATGTTTCATATACCCTGGCCATTGCTCATATACCCTGGTCATGTCTCATATAACCTAGCCATGTCTCATATACCCTGGCCATGTCTCATATACCCTGGCCATGTCTCATATACGACCCTGGCTATATCTCAGATACCCTGGCCATGTCTCATATACCCTGGTCATGTCTCATATACCCTGAACGTATCTCAATTCTGAATCTATAATATTTCATCTGGAGTCACAGTGAGTGGCTTAATTGGTGGAGACATGGATTCAATCGCAAGAACACATTAGTCTTTCTTCACATTAAACACGGAGACACATTAGTCTTCCTTCACATTAAACACGGAGACTCATTAGCCTTCCTTCACATTAAACACGGAGACACATTAGTCTTCCTTCACATCAAACACGGAGACACATTAGTCTTCCTGCGCATTAAACACGGAGACATATTAGTCTTCCTGCACATTAAACACGGAGACACATTAGTCTTCCTTCACATTAAACACGGAGACACATTAGTCTTCCTTCACATTAAACACGGATGCGAACTTGTTCTTTACTCAGTTTCATGTGTGTACATGGTGAATAACAAACTAATCAGGTAAAAAAAAAGATATCACCGAAGTCTATGGAACGCATGTTGCAACTCAGGGGTACAGGACTTCATCCACCAGACCGCCCATAACTACTTTACTAACTATGCGATGTATATATTTTCTAGTATGGTGATAGTAAAAACATGTACTTCGATCCTAATACCTAATATTGTAAAATTACTTTTAAATTTGTTCCCAATCTTTCGTGAATTAACTTTAGAATTATGGAGAGAATTTAGCTTTACGAATTATGTCCCAGAATAATCATGTGATGTTGAGGTAACAAACGGTTCCGATGAGTCAGCATCTAAAGAATAAAAGGTTATTACGTAACTAATGAGTATCAAAGAGCGTCCAACAACAATTTCACTGAAGACACTTAAAATATACATAACGTAATAGCTCGATGTTTGAGCATAATACATATGGTTGCACTTTGGCAACCGACTTGTTCAGCTGTAGGTATGAAAGAAAAATAAATATAATTGAGTTTACCCGCGGAATACAAAATCATAAAAAATATGGCTAAATAAGTGTCCAAGTGAACCTGTTTTGACATAGACGCAATATGAGACACTCACAACGAGCTGAACGACGCATCTTTCGAGGTGTATGATCTGTCTCGGGACGAGGCTAAATTAGATAGACGAAGGTTGTGGAAATAATTTGTCCAAACAATGACCGAGTTAGCAAACCCAGAAGATGAAATACTAAACGAAAAATATATTTAATCCAATGTTCACTTTCTCAAGCTGTTGTTTCTGCAATTTTTTATTTATCATGAAAGAAAAAAAAAATAACAAAAATTCCAATTCATCCATCAAATCCTACACCTCAACAATGACCCGATCTAATGTAATTCCTATGGAGTCCAAAGCCGGCCGTTGCCATCGCAACGCTAATCGCTTCCGTTCCATATGTAAATGCAGCGTGCATGCTCTTCAGCTTGACAGGAAAATATGGCCGGCCATCTAGCGGAATAGGCCGCGTCCATTCGTTTAAGTTTAGGAGTATGAAGGTAGAAGTTACTGTAGAGTGGCTAGCTGCTTATGGCCAAAGTGGCTTCTGCGGCACGGGAGTAGTGCATGATGAACTCTGATGGGAGGGGTGATGGGAGGAGATGTGGGAGGGGTGATGGGAGGGGTTGTGGGAGGGGTGATGGGTGGGGGGGCTTGTGGGAGGGGTGATGGGAGGAAAGATGATAGGGGTAAAGGAAGGGTGAGGAGAGGGGTGGTTTAAGTGGTAATGAGAGGGGATGGGAGAGGTAATTTGAGTGGTGATAAGCGGGGATGG
>SDVV010040967.1:0-10486 GCA_016164225.1 Gammarus roeselii | reverse complement strand
TTTCTTATATATATGTGGTGGGTGTCCCATATTTGTTTTAGAAAGATATTGTTTTATGAGCATTTTTATGTTTGGATGAAGTACGCATATCTCTGGTGTAAGTACTTATGTATGTACTTTGCTTGTTTTGTATGTTGTAACAGCTATTGTGTATATGCTGAGTGGATTAAGTATGCTAGTAAGGATGGCTGTACTGTGTAACACTTTTGGCTGGTCTTGGTTGATTGCAGATGTAGAGCTAGGTTGTGGCATCAATTGATGGTGTGATGGTTGGTTGGGGGGTGCTGGATCAGAGGTTGTCCATGGCAGTGATCTGACAGGTTGCATTGTGATCAGTTTTTACCAGTGTTTGAAGTTTTTTGATTTTTCTTTTGTACCCAAGTGTGGGTTTTCCCATTAGTGATTATGATTAAATTGGGCTTTGCCTTCATGCCTGTGATGGCAGAAGCATTAAACTTCCTGTAAGATGCCAAAATGACTGCTGTCTGTGACTGTTGATTCATCTCTGATGTAAATTGCTTGTTTCCTGTTATATTGGGTCACTTAAAATGATGCTTTCCTGGATGTTTTACATTCATGAATTTTTACTCATGATAGTGTTAATCTGTGAGTTTGTTGATAGAGGTTTGCAGTGGTTTCACTTGACTGACAAGCAAAAGTTCTAAGTGGTTTTCATTGATCCATCTATGAATTCTTATGTTTTACATATTCAGATTTTAATAGTGCATTTGAAATGTATCAAGTGTTTGTGTCATGAATAGTATTGTCTACAGTTATAATTGATCTATTGATGTATCACCCTAATATAATTTGATGAGTTTTAGTCAAACATTACACCCTTATTAACTTTTTGCTGTACATTATTTTTTGAGCACTGTTTTCCTGTGTATTCTGGCTGTGGAGGAAATGTACCACCTCTTGTGAGGGTCAGTGGACCCAGCTGGTGCAGATATTTTCAGGAAGAATTTGTGATACCTGTACATGGCCAAGTCTAATTTTTGTGTTTTCTTTTTCTGGTTTGCAGGGAGCAGCTGGTTCATGCGAACCATTCTGTTGCCCCAGCTCCTCCTTTTATTAGGTTGTTTTTAAATTGGCACAGCTATTGTTGGCCAAATATTGCCAAGTTTTATAGTAAGCTGTTACAGCTGCTGCTGCCCCATTTTATAAATAAATAATTTATTTGCTCAGCTATTTTTCAATTCCACCCTCTGCAATGGTCCCTGAAATTATAAATTTCTGAGGTGGGCCAGTCCTAGAACCGTTAGCTAGGGAACCCAGAAGAGTTGCGCCACACGACTTCACCATGTGACATGAGCAACCTTTTCAACGACCAGGAGGGAAACTGATAGCCCGTGATGACAACATGAGCACGTCACGGCAATAACACTCAAGAAGACTCGTCTCCTAACCATAACGGAAAGAAAAAGCAAGTTCGCCTTTTAATAGACACAGGTGCTGCTGTCTCTGTCATTTCACCTCAAGCAACCGACCTCAGAAATGAGGAAGTTAGCAGCCTTCGCGCTGCCAATGGGTCCCGCATACCCATCTATGGTGAGCGGCTGATGACCCTCAACATTGGCCTGCGAAAGGATGTAACTTGGCCATTCATCATAGCCCAGGTTGATCAACCAATTATCGGTGCTGACTTGCTTGCCCACCACAAGCTTATAGTAGACCTACATAACAGGAGACTCATGGATACCTCCACGAGCCTGACTGCCTCCGCAGGTCTGGGTTTAGCCGGTGCAACACTCAACACCCTAGGAGACGACCCAGACTGCTATAGAAAATTATTAGAGAAACACAAAACCATCACAATGCCTAACACTGCATTGACCAAACCTAAGCGTGATGTGAGACACATCATCACAACAACGGGACAACCAGTATTCGTGTGCTCCAGGTGACTTAATCCTAAAGTCGCAGACTCGGCAAAAGAAGCCATAAAAGGAATGCTGCAGGATAGGATCATC
The DNA here is from genome assembly GCA_016164225.1 of Gammarus roeselii. Classification (NCBI taxonomy): domain Eukaryota; kingdom Metazoa; phylum Arthropoda; class Malacostraca; order Amphipoda; family Gammaridae; genus Gammarus; species Gammarus roeselii. The sequence goes on along the minus strand of SDVV010040967.1, from coordinate 8,513 downwards.
CAACCCAGTGAAAGCCCTTGGGCCTCACCATTACATGTGGTACCCAAGAAGGTTTGCTGGAGACTACAGGAGTGTTAATTTCCAGACAGTACGCGATAGCTACCCCCTAAAACACCTGCAAGACTTTTCAGCACAACTGGCAGGAAAAACCATCTTCTCAAAGGTTGACCTTGAAGTGCCTACTTCCAAATCCCCATGGACGAGGAAAGCATCCCCAAAACAGCTATCACCACACCTTTTAGATATTTTGAGTTCACGCGCATGCCCTATGGCCTCAGCGGTGCAGCTCAAACCTTTCAACGATTTCTTGACAAAGTTCTCCGTGACATATCCGTCACAGGACGCCCAGTCACGAACTTCAATTACGTTGACGACATACTAGTTGCCAGCTCAAATGAGACTGAACATCTCCAGGACCTCGAAGAACTTTTTACCAGACTAGCAGCTTATGGACTAATCATTCAGCCGCTCAAAAGTGAATTTGGACGCCACGAAGTAGACTTTCTTTGACACAGAATAACCTCACAGGGAATTCTGCCGTTGCCCGAGAATGTCAAGGCTATCAACGATTTTGAGAAGCCCGTGTTCATCAGGACGCTCCGAACATTCTGTGGGATGATACAGTTTTACAACAAATTCTTGCATAACATTGCCACAGTCATGGCACCACTCAACACACTTCTTTCGGGGAATGCCAGGAAGAATGACAAAATTGCGTGGAACCCAGAAGCAAACCAGGCATTTGAAGATGCAAAAGCAGCACTAGCTCAAGCAACAATGCTTCATCACCCATTGCCTGATGCACCAACTGCAATTGCAGTGGATGCTTCCAACACCACATTGGGAGCAGTGCTACAGCAGCTCCAAGACAATGAATGGAGACTTTTTTTTTGCGAGCCTCATTTCCACCAGAGCCTCAACGTAAGTCATAATAGGCTCCCCCGTAAGGCTCGATAATCAAGTGTGCGAGGAAAAAACGAAACAACGCTTTTAACGTCAGAAAAAACGTGAAAATTTTAGCAATGTCAAACGCACGCTGGTGCGCAAAAGAAAAAACGCTTAATCGAAACGGATCTCCACTTCCAATCCTTTAGAACTTAAAGTGATATGTACGCACCCTAGCGCGTACAGGTAGCATTGTCAAGATTAGTACAAGGTCAGTGGCTACCCGGGCAAATCCAGCTCCGACAGCAACGCAACACAATATTTACAGCTACGCGGTTTAGTTGTTTAAATACAATTTATTCATTTAGGTAAAGACTCAGATGGAACAAAACGAATCGTCGCCTCCAACCCCTCAGAACCTCATGAGTTATATGTCCATACGCCAGTGCGCACAGATAGTATCGTCGAAATTGGTATAAGGTTCACGGCTACTCGGACAAAGTCAGCTCCGACAGCAACGCAACATAATATTTACAGCTACGCAATCCAGTTGTATTGGTACAATATATTTACTCAGGAAAGATAAAGACTCAGATGAAACGCAACGAATCCTCGCCTCAAACCCCTCAGAACCTCATGATTAACATGTCCACACGCCTGTACGCGCAGATAGTATCGTCGAAATTGGAACAAGGTTCACGGCTACACGGACAAAGCCAGCTCCGACAGCAACGCAACACAATGTTTACAGCTTCGCGCTCTATTTGATTTTAAGTACAATTTATTTAGTCAGGCAAGATAAAGACTCAGACAAAACGAATACCCACCTCCAACCGCTCAGAACTTCAAGAATTGGTACAAGGTCTATGGCTTCACGGATTAGATAGACTCCAATCGCAATGCGTCACAAAGTTTTATAGCTGCGCAGTCCAGGTCAACCGCAGAAACTGAAAATGGTCCGTGCACGCGCGAGCGAGCACAGACTGAAGAAAAAATACCCATTAACAAAATCACAAATACGAATTTCCGCACAAATACTCCAGCGTTATAATATTGTGGATCGTGAACAAGGAAGTAAGAGCAGGTTCGTCATGGGCAGAAAAACTGCTCAGATTATTGATTTCGCCCTGATTGTTTAAGGGGATAGGACGAGGGGACGGGGGCATTGGTCCCTTTGGTCGCATAAGAGCCCGATGAATCCCGGAAGGTGACCCATGTCCCGGGTCTTCCCGAGCTCTCCGAGCCCCTCGAGACCCCTCGCCTCAGCTCATCTCGGCTTGTATCGAATCATTGCGGCCAGTTTCGGCTCGTCGCGACTAACTCGACTCGCCTCAACATGTTTTGACTGATCTCGACGCACCTCGACCAGCCTCGACGCGACCCTCGCCCCCTGCGCCAGCAATCCGCGGACTGTAATGGTTATTTGTTCCACTCAAACATCTCACATAAATATTTTTCTGTGTATGGGTTCCACAGTGCTGGGAGGGGGGAGCAGAGGTTTCAGGATTCAGAGGGGCCTCTAAAGGGTCCCACAGTTTTTCAACAGGGTCCTAAAGGGTCTCAAGGGTGTCCCAAAGGGCCCCAGAAAGGTCCAAGTGGATCCACCCGGTCTTCCAAGTCCCCCGGGTTCCCGAAACCCCAGGTCCCAAAATCCCGCGGGTCCCACGAAAACTTCCCCTCCCTGGGTCACCTTGTCTCAACCAACCTCGATACATATAATATTAATAACCAATTCAAAATCTATCACCATGAAAAACGGGCAGAGAAAAATAATAGAGCCCAAGCAAGAAGAAATACTAGAATACTAAAATAATGTGTTAATGATCTATAAGATGAATAATCATCCATCCACCCCAATGGAGACCGCTTGCTTTCTTTAGCAGCAAGAAACTAAAGTCAAGGGAAAGGAAATACTCCACCTTTGGTCGAGAATTGCTCGCAGCTTATCTATCAGTGAAGCACTTCCGCTACTTCGTCGTAGGCATAGACTTTGCCATCATCACCGATCATTAAGCATTGGTTGGTGCACTTCACAAGCGACAGAAACGAGACATTCCACGGGAGAGCCGTCAACTCTCCTACATCAGTCAGCTCAAAACTGATATCCGGCACATTGCTGGAGAAAAGAACCAAGTCGCAGACGCCTTGTCACGATGTCATGATCACGAGGAACCAGTCACGCAACTGCTTCCTAAACCAAACGATGAGGATTGTGACTACCTTCTCACAGCAATATCCACGGACATTGATGAAGAACGACTTCGCACGGAACAACTTCAAGACCAAGAGTTGAAAGCATTACTCAAAGACGAGTATTCAACCTTCCGCCTACAACAAGTTGGTGGAATTTACATGCACATACATGACAATGTGTGCCGACCTTACAACATCGCCCATCCTGGGAAGCATGCCACAGTTCAGCAACTTGCCACGCGTTACGTGTGGCCAGCCATGAAGAAAGACATCCGACAATAGTGTGAGCAGTGCACAAACTGTAATTCCACCAGAAGGAGGAAAGTTTGCGCAGGTACATCTCGATCTCGTGGGACCCTTACCTCACAATGAGAGGTAAGAATACCTACTCACCATGATCGACAGACATACCCGCTGGTCTGAAATCTGTCCCATCAAAGATGCACGAGCAAAAACAGCCAGCAAAGCTTTCCTCGCCACCTGAATCTCACGCTATGGTTGACTTATCAGCATCACCACAGACCGCGGTCCTCAGTTTGAATCAGCATTATGAACCAGTCTCATGGAAACCCTTGGTTCGGTGCAAATCAAGACTACCGCTTACCACCCTCAGGCCAATGGCCTGAGTGAACGACTCCACCGCCGAGTCAAGGATGCATTAAAAACATAGGCAGATCCTCACCACTGGGTGGAAAAGCTTTCCCTCATCCTCCTAAGCATGCGAACCGCAGTAAAAGAGGACATCGGCTATAGAGCAGCAGAACTCATGTTTGGACCGCAATCCTGCACTGACCGACATCAGCGAGTACAACCAGAGACTCCAAAGCTTCATGAACGAAGTTGGTCCGGTCAGTCCCGACCAATTCAACCAGCAGAGGGGCACCTCGACCCCAATCTCAAAACAGCACACGTCTTCGTCCGCACCGACAGAGTACGGCGCCCGCTCGAAGCACCCTACGGAGGACCGTTTGAGGTAGTTCAACAAACACCGACACACTACACCATCAAGCGAAGAGGCAAAACCGACAATGTCCATGTCTCTCGTTTGAAAGCGACCCATGGCATAGACGACGTATTCCCTGAAAGACATTCACATGTCAGGATAAAAATCAGAAACGTTCCGTAAACCACACCAGGCCCAAACGGAGTTCCCACACCAGGCGCAGCACGTCCAGAGGAAAGGCACGCGCCACGAACCCAGACTACCAGACAACCAGCAAATTTACCACCGCAAGCCTTCACAGGACGGCAAGTACAAATGAACCCACAACCTCAAGTCAGGTTGTTCACTCAAACCACCAGGTCAGGCAGAGCAGTAAGAGCACCAGACCGCCTCAACATGTAGCTAATGCTGCACATTTGGACGTCAGTCAAGCAGGGGAGAAAACAATACTGCATCCCTGGCTGCAGTCTGAATGGGGAGTGATGCAGAGGCCCCTAATTGACCCTACATTATCCTAAATACACTAAACACATTATACATGCATCACAAGCACCTATTACTTACTATTAAGCAATCGCATCTTTTGATCTCATTGTTGCATCTCTCTGTAAGTAGCTACAATATTTCCGTTCAGCAAGTACAAACTGCTTCCAACCATAATGGCAGTGCATTAATATTTATTTTGGTTGAATAAATATGTATACCCACGCACAAAAGCCATGGGACATGCATCAGAAGGAATAAATGATTCAGAGAAATACTTTGACACAAATCTGGCAACAACGCCTTCCGGGCAACAAGCTGAGCGGGGCTTTTCTAGACTCTTCGTAGACAGGGACAAGAACATAGTTCTCGTGGCAGTAGTTATTATATCCTGGCATACACCTACGGGAAAGGAGGTTCTAAATGGTAAACGACTTAAAGAAGTGAAACTGTGGCCTCAGAGGCAAAGAAAGACACCAGCCGGAACTAATATTTCTGTTGCAGGCCAAACATATAGATAGTCTGTAGCTAGGCTAGATAGCCTGAGCCAGTGCAACTTAGGCTTCCCTTGGATATTGCTCCACAGAAGACAGCCTTTCAGCCTGCTGCAACAAAGACCAAGGGGACACTGACTCCATAGTACGAGAACCTCATCAGACGAGAAGAAAACCGAATTCTCGACTGCATCTGACCAAATTCCATAAAAAAGGTCCCCCAAAGATAACCGGACTTTAACAACGCCACCAAGATTTCTTTGCCGGCTTCCCTATCTCCCTTCTTTTTCCCATTTATATTACCTTTGGATGTCTTCATTCAGTTAAGTTGGGATCAATATCAAAAATAAAGTACCTTCACCTTGTCATTGCCCTTGATGATGATGATGATTTGGGCCTCATGTCGTCGTCCTTGAGTCTGTTTTTTGGTGCTTGCCCATAATACTCAACCTCGTTCATAAGAAAAAAAAAGATAGCATAACTGGAGTCAGATTGTGCCTTGAAAGTGAAAGCACAGTGTTTACTTGAATTATTATCGCTCACCGAAGCTCATTACTATTAACAACTTGGTTTGTCAATCGACAAGTTTAAAAACTTGACCAACGCTAACCTAGCGTCAACTCACCGTGACCTACAAGATATAGAGGTCCCCAATTGACCCTACATTATCCTAATAACACTAAACACTTTATACGTGCATCACAAGCGCCTATTGCTATTAAGCAATCGCCTCTTTTGATCTCATTGTTTGCATCTCTCTGTAGGAAGCTACGACATTTCTGTTCGGCTAGTACAAATATGATGATTTTACACATAATGTCAGTGCAATAAAATGTATACAGTTAATACGCGAATAAATGCTCCGACACTAACGCACTTAACACCATTAAACATATATCATCAACCGAACAAGATTCAGATATTATTCTACAGACCCATGTTGTCAAGACCATTCATCCGTCTGTTTAAATTTCTAGAGGCTCAATTCCTGGAACATCCGAGGCAAGCTCACGTGTCTCTCAAGGCGTTTAGTATTGTTTTTATTTAATTAAAACATTATTATTCGCTTATGGAGCACGAACTGCTGCAACATGCCAGAGCTAGTTAGTGTGATTCAAGAGTCTTCATGTTAGTGTGAATATACCTAGATATTAAAGACATTGTGAAGTGTATATTTTACATTAGTGGTAAAGACTCGCCTGAGAATTTAGGAATTTTAACTGTTCCCTTTACCACGTTTTACTGGCCAATCACTAACTGAATGAATTGATTGATTTGGGTCTCATTTCCACCACAGCCTCAACGTGAGTCATAATAGGCTCCCCCGTAGGGCACGATAACTGAATGAAACCACAATTAAAATACTCAGCTAGGTATTACTGGCCAATCCACATGGCAAATCAGTCCCCAATTCAGTGGAATTATTCATAATGAGGGCTATACCTTGGAACCCCAAAGGGTTCCACAGAAGACAGCCTTCATTTTATACTGTGGATTGGTGCAGAACAACAGTGAATCAACTCCCTCTGTTTGTACGCCAACCCCCCTGCTGGCACGCCTCTGAGACCAATGGCTTATGGGTGGCAATTGAGGATAGTAATTAATCATTCTTGCTTCAGAGTCCCTGGCAAATCCACTGAAGTTTTTGGGGTTCATTTTGAAGGCTGTTCACACTCAGACCTTGATGATCTAGAGTTGTCGAGCGATATGCTGGAGCTTTTGTAGTGTTAGCGTTTTGGAGTTGACCAGGGGATCCGGGTCGGGAGTGTTCACGGGAGTGTCCGCCTCCGGTGGAAGGTGGTCTGCAGTGATTGCTGCGGTCGCGGCTGCGAGTGATCCTGTGGGAGGCCGAGGGTTTGTGCTCTCTGTGTTTGCTTTGTGAGCAAGTGCGCTCTTTGATTTGATTTGGGTCTTATTTCCACTAGAGCCTCAACGTGAGTTATAATAGGCTCCCCCGTAGGGCGCGGTGTGCGCTTTTCTTCTGTGGTAGCCTTTTTGATCTGCGTGGGTGGTTGTGTGGAGTGCGAGCAGAAGGCGGTGGAGGTGATGAAATCAGGAAAAGCCCTTGGTTTGGCTGTCGTTGCGACCGAGTGCCTGAAGAAAGGTTGAGTAACGATTATCGAATGGTTAGTGATGTTACTGAGCTTGTGTTTTGTGGCAGGCATGGTTGATAGTAGTAGTAATTGCTTCCATGTTCCGCAATAATAGGGGCAAAGGAGATGAAAAATGAATGCTGCAACTCGAGAGGTATCAGTCAGTTATGTGTGGTTGGTAAGTTGTACGGGAGAGTGCTAATCAAAAGTATTAGAGACTGTACGGACTGTGTAATTGGATTTTGATTTGATTTTGGCCTCATTTTCACCAGAGCCTCAACGTGAGTCATAATAGACTCCCCCGTAGGGCTCAATGATCATAGATTCGCAGTCACAGTGGGTTTAAACACAGTTGGAGTTGGTTTAACAAAGTAACATAAAGTGAATTAGACATAGGCACCAAGTAAATTTGATGCAGCTTCAAAGAAAATTCGACAGATGTAAATTCAATTTAACAATTTTAAAAGAGTAACTAACGCGGGTACAGAGTAGGCCTCAAAGTAAGTTTGACGAAACTACTAAGATAATTTGGCAGATGAAAATTAGATCCAACTTGATAACAGAGTAAGTCTAACCAGGGTACAGAGTAAGCCTAGGACATACAAATCGTACTAAACAACGGATACGAAGTGAGTTTGACCTATTACAAATATACAGAGCAGGTTCATTGCAGACGCAGTCGCTTTTGCGTAGAGGAGTGGTAGCAGCTCCCTCCGTTCTCCCCCGGAGCTCCAACGTGTAGTCACTGAGGACTTCTTCTCGTGGCACGACGATCCGTTGATTTTGCACTGCTTCGTGCACGAAGTTAATAAAAGTTTTCAATTAGTGCGCAGGGAGGACAGAGAGTTCGGGATCGGAGATGATTCAGACCTCGCTACTTCTACACTACCTCGTAGAGGCCTGTGTGTTTTCCGAAAGCGATCAGTTTTTTCCGGTATTCCGTTTCTGTGTGCAGGCGTTGCAGGTTGCACAAGGGGCTCAAGAAGGCTCGTCGGGCTGCTGCGAGTGCATCACAATCTACTAGTGTGTTTCACGCTGATTGCCACTTGGTGGCAACAAGGGCATGGTGGTGCGTTCTGTCCCATATCTACGTCCATTGGGTGGTTGTGAGTTATCCACGTGTGTCCTGTGCATAGACGTTTAATGAACACTTGGTCTCTCCTATTAGAAAACCTGGTGTCCCACTCTCCCACGGATGGTTTAACTGCAAGCATCTTTTGTCACCTTTGTGGCCAAGAGTCGTTCCATCGTGATGTTATGCGTGAGTTGATGACTGGAAACCAGTCTCGGTAATGTATAGAGATGAATTGTTCCTGCTGGGTAGACATCCGTTCAGCGAGGGAATCTGCGCGTTCGTTTCCTCTTATTCCCGCGTGTCCAGGGATCCAGCAGAACTCGACCGCCTGGCTCGCCTCGGACATT
>SDVV010040966.1:0-10486 GCA_016164225.1 Gammarus roeselii | reverse complement strand
CATCATCTGGCAGGGCCCAGGAGTTGACTGCTAAGATAAAGGTGCAGATGGCCATCGCCTGGCAGGGCCCAGGAGTTGACTGCTAAGATAAAGGTGCAGATGGCCATCGCCTGGCAGGGCCCAGGAGTTGACTGCTGAGATAAAGGCGCAGATGGCCATCATCTGGCAGGGCCCAGAAGTTGACTGCTAAGATAAAGGTGCAGATGGCCATCGCCTGGCAGGGCCCAGGAGTTGACTGCTGAGATAAAGGCGCAGATGGCCATCATCTGGCAGGGCCCAGGAGTTGACGCTAAGATAAAGGTGCAGATGGCCATCATCTGGCAGGGCCCAGGAGTTGACTGCTGAGATAAAGGTGCAGATGGTCATCGCCTGGCAGAGCCCAGGAGTTGACTGCTAAGATAAAGGCGCAGATGAAGAGGTCAGAACGGCTGCACACGTCCGTCGTTTTTTGTCGTTGCTGTTGACGTAGCCACATATGAGCTAATGCCTTGCATCACACACAGGTGGCAGCAGCAAAAAAATGTACACTGTGACGAAGAGTGTAGTCAGGACACCACACTATGTTCAGCATTTCACAAATACTCTCGTCTACCTTGTCGTACTTGATAAAAAAATGCGATTGGACCTAGCGGCTCATGAACAATACCGAGAGCAGAAGATCACCAAGGTGGTGGGATGGTATTATAGTTGCTCATGCCTAGCATTTTGCGCCAGATGGTCGCGCACGATCGACTCCACGGAGCAGCCAGTTGATCTAAGATGCTGGCACGCTGACACACTTGCTTTGCTGCCACCGCCGGTGCCGATCTAAGATGCTGGCACACTGACACACTTGCTTCGCTGCCACCGCCGGTGCCGTCGTCGCCGAACAAATGTAATCACAAGGTAGGCCTGCCCGATAACTCCAATCAATCTTAAGCATGACCTATTAAAGCGTCCCTGGGAATGCAATTATAGCATGCGGGCACGACCTAATAACTCGTACCCAGGTGACACATAATCAGCCTGGGGGGATTGTTTGCTGGGCTTAGGCTTTTATTCGCCACGGTTAAATAGCAAAGACAATACGAGCAATTATGAAGACACAAACAGGTGAGAGGCAGACGATTTTATAAAGATGCCTACAAGCGTACTTCAACAACAAGGGATTGCATTAGCTTCGGCTTCTAATCCAGTAATATTAGGATTCAATAAACGCTGTCCATCTGTGTCTGCAGCAATGATTTAAAGCTAATACTTACTACTATACATTAAATGTTCTCTTCTATGTACCATTGACATTTAGCTACATTCACGTACTATACAACAATATATGGCAATCATTCACGGTGTCGTTCCATTCATTATACAATGAGCCAGCTCTCAGTAGAATAGTTATTCTAATCCACAACGATCCTGCCCATCATGCATGGCATTCCCTAACCTAGTCAGCGAGTCTCACCCACTCACCCCCACCACGTTATCAGGTGAAGGTGTGTGCAGGAGTAGGCCCAAGCACATGCCACCTACCCCAAAGGTAATTCCTATGCGGTATGTAAAGAATGAGACAACCGCAACAACATTGCCAAAAGACTTCCAAAGGTTAGATTTTGGCTGGTGCTTCTCAGTATCGAATTTGCCTCTCTGGGTGGGGCGCTCGAAGCTCTCCGACGAGTTTCTAACCTCACACTTTTTTTAAGAACAGGACGAATACAAATAGCCTCCCAATACACAGCCGTACATCAAACGTAAAAAGTCAAACGACCTCTCACACCATTTCACTAATTGGTCATGTTTTTTCCGAACCCGGTCAGCTGTGTTTCCATAGGACCGCCGATGTTTTCGGGCATTAATTGATAAAACTGACCTCTAAGAATAGTTTTTTTATCTTTGAAAACAATTTTGGATGCCGACCTTTCACAGCTGCTTGTAGAGAGCATCGCAACAAGCTACGGACTAACCAAAGTATTTATTACAGAATTAATTGAGTGGCCATTGTCTGGAACGCAACCCTATAACGACAAAATGAAAATGCGCAAATTTGCGAGTGCACGATATGTACACTGGACCTGCAACTAGGGTCAAAACTGTTGATATTCTAGAGGTAGCAGAAGGTGAAAGCTATAGTCGTGCCAGTTATGATTGCTACCGTTGTATGGTAATACCATACATTGCATTACCATAAATCATTTACATGTGCAGCAGTTGACATTAACAAGGCACAACTGGGTTTAAGTGTTATTGACATGACCAAGGCTATATATAATATTGGAGCAATAGGGACCACAAAAGAAGAAACAGATCAATGACCACCTCTTCCCGTCAACACTATGTTGATAAGTTCTCATGAATCATGAGGACGCCTAACATGGTATGCAGGCATGGTAGGCATCACATGACTGTAGTGCATTACCCGCCATGATACTCATGACGGGTACTTCATCCCATCGTTCACAACATGGCTGACTCACACTCTCAACATCTAAAGAGCCTCTTGTCTGTATCGAATAGTGTTTGATGAGGTCACCCGCACAACAATGCGCGACAAGTTTACGTGTGTCATGGCCAGTACTGTACTATTGATGCAACTCCAGCCGTCAGTCAAGGCGTTCATTAGGCAGCCGCAGGACACACTGAAGTAGCCGTCAGTTGTCGTTTACAGGTACTGAAACAGTCGTACTTCAGAAGAGACTGGTGGAATTAACCGTGGCATGAGGGGCACTAAGCAAATAGAATGTTTTTAGCCGAAAACAAAAGAGGCGTAGAATCGTTAGGCCTGTTAGGAGGTTAATAAGTTGATCAACTAAATTGCATGTACACGTGCATGCTGAGCATCGTTGTTGACGAGGGGCACACGGTGCAACCATTTCAAGACTATGTAGTGCGCAAACACACAATCCTCAACAGAAAACGTGCGCAAATAACATGATCACGATGTTCCACAAATGCATTGTTTCAAGAGATAGATGTCAGTTCAATTTGATAATGTTATGGTGAATAACCATGGAATAAGGACCTAACAAAGTACACCAATATTTCAACCAAAAAATTACCGAAGTATTGTAAAGGTCTATCAGCCTTCCACCATGAGTCACCTTGACAGCAGCAATAGCAGCGCCATCTTTCCTGATCATGCCGTCTACATCAGTTACAGCTGGTCCAATGCCATCGGTCGTCGGGGTGTCAGTTGGCGCATTAATTACCACCAGCTGCCGTTGGTGTGAGATGTCTCTCTATACGGTAGAGCTACTAAGCACACTCATACCCCACCCAGAGACCCACACGGGAGCCTTTTTAAAGCCACACGGGCCAGGATTGGCACACAAGGCGGAGACAAAGGCGATAAAAGCGCCAAGACAATACAGAGGAGTTTAGGGGGGGGGGGGCAAATGCGGCAGGGACGAGATCACCCATAGCCAGTGTTGCCAAAGTTACTGTACCTAGATGAAAGTTGCCCGTTACTGTCACTATAGATGAAAGTTGCCCAAGTTACTGTACCTAGATGAAAGTTGACCAAGTTACTGTACCTAGACGAAAGTTGACCAAGTTACTGAACCTAGACGAAAGTAGACCAAGTTACTGTACCTAGACGAAAGTTGACGAAGTTACTGTACCTAGATGCAGTTTCAGGTGGTTTTGTCTGAATTAGGACTGAGTAAAAGGCAAAGTATCTATAGGTACAGTATTTGACTCAATGCAGACGATAAAGAGTACTGGGCGGATAAAACAAAGAGGGACATGGTCTGACGGCCAGAAGAGGAGACAGCTACCATGTAGGAGCTGGCATCAAAGGGGAGGACATGGCCTGACGGCCAGAAAAGGAGACAGCTACCATGTAGGAGCTGGCATCAAAGGGGAGGACATGGCCTGACGGCCAGAAAAGGAGACAGCTACCATGTAGGAGCTGGCATCAAAGGGGAGGACATGGCCTGACGGCCAGAAAAGGAGACAGCTACCATGTAGGAACTGGCATCAAAGGGGAGGACATGGCCTGACGGCCAGAAGAGGAGACAGCTACCATGTAGGAGCTAGTATCAAAAAGGGGCTACAAGAATTCTCAATAAAATCAGTGAAGGGCTCGGTGATTCAAACATTATCATTATCATTGTCCGTCAATTTGTCACACACGGCGCGGTATCATGCGGAGGGTCGATATTACAAAAATTGCAAGAATGCAGTAAGAGCTGATGAATTTCAGAATCTTGAAAAATAATTATCACGAGTTAATTACTCGGTACGGTTAGTGAACAGATTACAATCGTACGCAACTATAGCCGTCTTTTATCAAGGCATCGGCAACTAGCACATCAAGAGTACGGTGGTCATGTTTCCAAGAAATGCATGCGACCAGAGAGAAGAGTGAAATGAAAACTGAACCTAAGGAAAGTAGGTTAATCGCGGTGAGTCTGTGAGAGTGAAGCCATTTCGGAGCCCACACCTGCTTACAGGTAAGGGTATAGGCCTACTACATGGCCGTTCACTTTCACTTCACACCTGTTCACATAACATGCTTCGGCCACAAGGTAGCTGCCCGCAATGCGACCTATTGGATGATTGGACAGGCACAATAAAATTGACGGAACCTCAGGATAAAATGACACATATTCTGCGTTGAAAGTCGGTTCTATAGCTCAGGAAGCTGACGTTTGGATGAAGTAGGTAGGACAGTGTCATTTCTTCTTAATTTTACCTAGGCATGACAAGATTTTTAATCATTTCAACTAGCAAACATGTTCATGAATATATTAGTACGCCTAAACGAATAAAATGCCTATAAAATGTCCTATTTCTAATTCCATGATTCGTACCTCAGAATCTTTATTAGTATTCGTGTCTACGGAGACGCAAGCCAGCAATCCAATGTCAGGATTGCTGGCGTGCGTCTCTACGGTTCCTAAGAGTTGATGATGATAGGGAAGTTGTGATTATATAATATAAATATTGATTCGAATAGATTCTAAAATATCCGCAGTTATAATGATTTCAGATAGCAACGACTTTCAAAAGATTTTAGGAGAGAGGATACCACCAACAACGGACGGACGAACGATGCCTGAGCATGGAGCGAAGTACTTCAGTCCGTCACTCATCAAGTTAAGCACAGCGAGCCCACTGCCCTCTGCAACAACACTCGTGACTGGTCCCGGGGCAGCGGTGAATGGGGACAATGGGGGGAAACTTTCCAACATTTCCCGGGCAACAGGTGGTGGGCGCTCAAGGGCGTTACTACCCGCCGATCCAAGGAGGGCAGCAGTAATGCGTGCCCAGCTGAAAGGGACACACGGCCGAACAGTATATTTTGTAAACAGGTGTGCAGACACACGCGTGGGGAAATATTACATTGTAGCCAAATGCTTTTCGCCGAAACCCTCTCAGGTACTTCGGTATGTGTGTACGAGTGTATAAGAAGATGTGGGGTGCGTCTTAACTCTTTCCAGCGGTCAATACTCTTCTGGGGAATGTCGACCTTGCGTCTGTATCTGTGTGACTACAATCAGTAGGTCAAGGACCACTGCTCCAATAATCATCTAAACTCGAATTAAACATAACAATCAAATTTCTATGTTTACATCACCTGACCCAAATAAGTCTCAATGTTTTCTTGCTTTTCTTTGGGCCCATCGACTGCCCTTGTCAGTTCCCACATGTTTCAGTGAGCTGACGGAGTGCCGCCTGCTAAACACGTTCCCTCATTGTCCACTAATGGGGCGTGCTGAGGGATAGGGCAGGCAGTGTCCCTGCATAGCCCAGCTGGCAATGCGGGTGGTCGTACAGAAGAGGGCAGCACGTTAGCCCTCGAAGGACGGAACAATCGCTGCTCCTCATAAGCTGCAAGAGATGTACAGGATTGACAGCTTCATGTGTACTCACGAACAAAATAGAGAATAGCAGACGATGACATCTGAATACGGATGCAGGTAATGACACGTTGAGCAAACTAGTCCAACTTGAGAATCACGGGTAAAATAAGTAGGAAAACAATACAAAAGCGTGCATTTTACAAAAGTATTCTGCATATTAGCGAAAACCCGAGCTTGAATTACAAAACACCTGCGAACAAGGTATCATTTGATACTTTTCAACTCATCCCACCCACGCTGGGCACCCATGTATCACGACGGCCAAATGAGGGGCCGTGTCACGCACTTCAGCGCGGGAGGCCGGGGTAGAAGAGAATGGAGGGGTTAGTGAAAGGGGTATCAGCAGTGGAACACCGACACCACCGTGTCCCAAAACTAGCAAAAATAAATATTAAGTATTGTTGCAGTGTCTGTGGAGTGCGACGTCAATTCCTCCTCAAAATAAGTTCGCTATACAACACAGAACCAGGTAAACTCAGCTACACCAGGGACTCACACTAGGAAGAGTAATCCACGCACAATAACCATGTCTGGTGAGAGAGTCGTGTTTTCTTGCACTCACGAGTTCGGTCGTCTTTGGCAGTGGTACAGTATCAGCGGAACTGTCCTCCCTCTGTCGACTCCTTCGATGATTGACTCCCATTAGAAACTGCGCAGCGTGACCTTCATCAATGGCCGACCATAATGGTCGATTGCCGACCATAATGATGAACGCGCCGATCATGATGGTAGAGACGTGACGATCTAGGCACAGATGCCCCAGTTCCCAGGATACACGGGCACGAGGGGCACCCAATGCCCCTTTTCTCCCCCACTGGGCAGAGCAAGTCACAGGTGTTGGCTACGGTCATGTGGAACGCAAGACGGTCAAGCTGGGTTTACAAGTTAGCTCCAGAGGATCCTTCAAGTAAGACGGGTGCTGGCGATGCGGCACGACAGATGGTACGAGGCGCCCGTCGTCGTAATGGGACCGGCCACGCCCATTAGCGAGAGATAATTCGTCAACAATCAACATTAATTGGCAGAAACGTGGAATTGTCATCTTTTTATGAAATTTTACCGATGATAAAAGTTCGACCTCATTTAGGAGCTTTGGTCCAATATATTTGCATGGACTACTTTTCCTTCGCCAAGATGCATTCCATTGCAATGCATCTAAGCTGAATAAGACACAATGATGCTAATCAAATGACGAGACCCGAACAGAGACTTTGCTTAACTCAGTGTGTGCAGAGGGGCGGCAATGTTAGCTTAGCTTAAATTGAGGGGTCCACCTCTACCGCAGTCCATCTCCACCGCCTTGGTGAGCTCCTCCGCAGGGACGGCAATGATGTGCTTGTGGAACAGAGCTTGCATACAGCGATAACGGAATAATTGGAATCCGAGAAGAGGAATCTTCAATAGAGGAGGCACAACTTGAAGAGAAAACTCAGACGAAGTAGTCATATTCGAAATCAAGAACCTACCGAACATGGAAGGACGAAACGTATAAATGAGATTCGTGCCATTAAAGAATTGATCGGTCGTTCAGAGACAAAAAAAACTGGGGTTACGGCTCTGGCCACCGGTTCATTTCGAGCACGTTTTTATTCCGGGATGTATTTCTTGTCCCGGGATAAACCGGGATGTTTTCTGAGTGCTTACAAGCTACACGTAACGGCCTGAAGGATCATACATAGACAAGAAGTTGAGCAATTTCCAATCGAATGACCATACGAGTTCCGTCATTGATATTGGGAGGCGTCCGCCTTCCGTCATTGCAACTGTTGAGGGGATTTCTCGTTCCTGATAAAACATCGAACAAATGCATTGGAGCGCCGATCGATTACGTGTCGATTTAATACAAAAAAAAAAAAAAAAAATGTTGCAAACAGATTAGAGTTGCTTTACGTTTTCATAGTGTCCAAAATATACACTCAAATTTCACTTCTTTCCGATGTTAATGATCACTATTTATTGGTGAACCATCGGGAGCTAGAGGTCTCTTACTAGGAGTTCGGGCTCTATCTAACATACGAGTGCCCATGCCCCGTATTCTAGAGCTACCGTAGATCACGTTGTTTAGGGTTATTATATGAAACAGAACATCCCGGGATCACGAGATTTCCTGGGATGAAGGGCAATTTTGTAAAGAGAAAAAAAGGGGAGAAGCGGAACTGCGCTTCTCCCCTGCCTAATAATCCTATTAGGCACGTACCACGTTACTGGCAGTAGATACTCCATAATCCTATTAGGCAAGTACCACGTTACTGGCAGTAGATACTCCATAATCCTATTCGGCACGTACCACGTTACTGGCAGTAGATACTCCATAATCCTATTAGGCACGTACCACGTTACCGTCAACAGATACACCATAATCCTATTAGGCACCTACCACGTTACTGGCAGTAGATATACTTTAATCCTATTAGGCACGTACCACGTTACTGGCAGTAGATATACCATAATCCTATTAGGCACCTACCACGTTACTGGCAGTAGATATACCATAATCCTATTAGGCACGTACCACGTTACTGGCAGTAGATATACCATAATCCTATTAGGCACCTACCACGTTACTGGCAGTAGATATACCATAATCCTATTAGGCACGTACCACGTTACTGGCAGTAGATATACCATAATCCTATTAGGCACCTACCACGTTACTGGCAGTAGATATACCATAATCCTATTAGGCACGTACCACGTTACTGGCAGTAGATATACCATAATCCTATTAGGCACCTACCACGTTACTGGCAGTAGATATACCATAATCCTATTAGGCACGTACCACGTTACTGGCAGTAGATATACCATAATCCTATTAGGCACCTACCACGTTACTGGCAGTAGATACACCATAATCCTATTAGGCACCTACCACGTTACTGGCAGTAGATACACCGTAATCCTATTAGGCACCTACCACGTTACTGGCAGTAGATATATCATACACAGCTGAACAGAGCGGCATTAGAGGACATTACAAGTTAAGCAAACTATAATATAGCAAGTCCTTATGCAGATCTTAGCACCACTGTCGCGGTGTGGTAGAAGAGGCACATACTGTACAGACTGACCGGCTCGCAGACCAGCTGATGATGTGTGCGCCAGACACCGACAGATGGATCGGTGCTCCAACTGACGCCTCCAAATGCAATCCCCCGATAAGGGCGGTGATGGGCGATGCCGATGAATATAGAGTACTACGCCAGGGGTGGAGAGCTGCAATAATAGCTGCATGCAGATTAGGGTCCTGATGCGAGCTACGAGTTCATTACTAAACGCTGAAACCAGACTTACCGATATCGGCCACGCTTCAGCCCTGAGATGGAATCATACCTAGCAATATGTGATTAAAAATCAATTATAAACTATTGAATGAAAGCCTCCAAATAACAGAAAGCAGGTCTGCAAAATGACTGAACAGTAACTGACTTGAATTAAGGAAGAATCAGGGTAGTACAAGACATAATTTTACTCGTTTAACTTCAAAACATCTAAACTAACTTACTGTGTTAATCCAGTGGTACAAATTTGGTCGGCCAGCTGTTGCCTTATTTAGATCAAAGTGGGAACCCCGCACCTGACAGGATCACACCAAGCTAAGCCGTCTCCTGACAGACGGTCTACATGCACTAATGCTCTAGCAGCCAGGACCGTACTTGGCTTTTAACAGCCCTTTCACTTTTTTACCCACGTGTGCCAACGAAATGACCAACTGTAGGCACATGCATCCGTATAGCTGGCGTGTACACACAAAGAGGGAGACAAGCTCCGGTCCTGTAGGAGGTCTAGGCAGGTTGTCGTGTAATCACCTTAAGCCCGCTCTCTATGGTTTCGGCAAATATGGTAGCGAGGTCGACTACAAGGTGCTGTGAGGCATCTGTTGAGTCAAGGTGGCTAAGGTCCTGCAAATACATCTTCCATTTTCCCGAGCTTAAGTGTATAGGGACAACTCCACATATCACTAAACAGTACATCACCCTCCATGGGCGTCGCGGCATATACCGTCACTACCGTTGCCATGCAGTGTGTACCGTGCAATATTGCCGTCACCACCGTTGCCATGCAGTGTGTACCGTGCAACATTGCCGTCACCACCGTTACCATGCAGTGTGTACCGTGCAACATTGCCGTCGCCACCGTTGCCATGCAGTGTGTACCGTGCAACATTGCCGTCGCCACCGTTGCCATGCAGTGTGTACCGTGCAGCAATGCCGTCGCCACCGTTGCTATGCAGTGTGTACCGTGCAACGTTGCCGTCACCACCGTTGCCATGCAGTGTGTACCGTGCAACATTGCCGTCACCGCCGTTGCCATGCAGTGTGTACCGTGCAACATTGCCGTCACCACCGTTGCCATGCAGTGTGTACCGTGCAACATTGCCGTCGCCACCGTTGGCATGCAGTGAGTACCGTGCAACATTGCAGTCGCCACCGTTGGCATGCAGTGTGAACCGTGCAACATTTCCGTCGCCACCGTTGGCATGCAGTGTGAACCGTGCAACATTGCAGTCGCCACCGTTGGCATGCAGTGTGAACCGTGCAACATTGCCGTCGCCACCGTTGGCATGCAGTGTGTACCGTGCAACATTGCCGTCGCCACCGTTGGCATGCAGTGTGTACCGTGCAACATTGCCGTCGCCACCGTTG
>SDVV010040965.1:0-10486 GCA_016164225.1 Gammarus roeselii | reverse complement strand
AGATTTCTACTGGCACATGGTAAATGTATTATAATTGGAGCTAATGTTTGATATTCAAGTTTTCAAGGTTAGCCTTGGTTGACAAGTTTGAGTGCAACCCTGGTTATCATTGGGGATTACTTTGTCAAATGATGACGGCTCCAATTATCTAAAAAGGTAATTTTAAAAATGAAAACTGCATAAAATATTGTTAAGCCTGATAGCAAATGGTGTCAATTTGGAGTTTTTGTTTTCTTCTTTGTTTCTATGCCTTGAAAAGTAGTGTGCTTTTCACTGACAGGTTCCGAAAACATTTAGGAAAACACAATTTCAATTGATAAATAGTCAAATAAAGTAGACCTAGGTTGTGTCTACATGCTATCAGGAGATCGTATAGTGTTGGGAAGAAATAATCATTTTCTTGATTGATTCTGTGCCTTTGAGAATTTGTGACTTCTCTCGTGACAGGCTGGGAAGCATTCCTGAAGGGTGGTATTTCAATCAACAAAAGGTTAATATGGTAGATCATTGGTGTCTGTTAGTCACCAAGGTCAAAATCAAGTGTCAATAGATTCATTTTTCTTCTTTGTTTCTATGCCTTGATGAAATGCTGTTAAAAATCGTGTTTGTTTACTGCAAGGATCAAACGATGCTGGCAGACATAACTGTTCTGCTCTGACGGAAATGATCAAGGTACATATATTTATACTTTCGTAAAACTACTTACTAGAAAGGCATCATAAATTTCAATTCAAAATATACTAAGAGTATCGGTGTTGGCCAAGTATTGGCCATTTTAGAGTAATAGAGTATGACGTTAGAAATAAAATCTTGATATCTGTATCGGCCAATATTGAGTTTCGCTACATGTCGTGGCCTGACCAAATCAAGTCCACATAACCCTCACGCAAAGATTCATTGACGATCACGCTCAATTTAGCCAACGAAGAGGCAAATACACAATTATTAAGATTTACTCCGATTACATACGCACGAAAACAGGAGAGATACCTGCAGATTGAGAGAGGGACGGATAGCATCACTCTTCATCAATCGCATTGGCAAATTCTGTGACATCAGAGTCCGTCATTGCAGCAGATTACAGCAACAAAAGAGAGGCATTAGACTGCTTGACGAGCAGCATGGGGGCAATGGGCCTCGCTATAGTGTTCTGACCAGACACAAGCGAACACTACAAACGAAGCCGACCGCCAGGCCGGGCTGAGACGGATGCTGCACTTCCATGGCTGCTGCTCCACTGACAGCCAATGCTAGTAGTAGGAGGGAAAGGAAAATGAAGAGGAGGAGGAGGAGGAGGAGGACGACCAACAAAGCAAACTGCTTGCACTGCCTTGCTGCTAAGAACACAAAGAGAGGCTCGCGACACCAATAGCAAAATGGACAAATAAACGGTAACAGTCTTGGCATAAATGAGATGTTGAATTAAATGCGTCATTTAGGACGGTGGTTGGGAGTCTTTCTCTTAGGTACTTTTGAAACTTACGTTGAGAATATTTCGAGCCGCACTGAAGGACAGTTATTGACACAATGAACATTCCGTCCCAATGACGAGGTGCTTCGTCCAGTCTTTCACCTGAGAAGTGGGACTGCACGCAAACATACCAAATAATCCCCAGGCGTAACCCCAATAAACATTCGTATGAACGTGCATCCCATGCAAGTGACTCGCGTTTGTCCTACTAATAGGACAGTTAGTAGGACCCTGGAGCCCACGTGTGGTGCTCGCATGCCTGTATCCGCGTCTCCTTTACCAGCTGGTGGTTAAAGAGGCGAGGCTGGTCGGCGAGAGGCCTCAGGTGCCATCGACCGCCGCTCCTCATGGCAGTCCAGCGCGGGGGCCATGAAGGGGGCCGCAAGCAGCCTCGGCCTGTTTCATGGCGGCAGGAACATGACTCGCTCAACTCTCAACTACAGACGTTCATTTTACAGCCCTCCCTTATAACTGGAATGAATGCGGGAAAACTATTCTCATGCATTAAAGCACCAAATATCAGTGTTTACATCCTGAGCCCGGATGTGATGATATGAATGCGTGGAAGCAAACACGTTTTGAACGCATTCACAACAGCTGAGGCTGTCAGGCGTAGCCTATATGCACGTAACGCTCAAGTGTACTACAAGCGTCACTCTTTGCAACACGTCTCTTTGCCATGGGCAGCTGTTATACGGGAACTGGCATACACGGAGAAAAAAATCCTCATAACACACAGATCGTGAAATGAGTCAATTCAAACTGGATTAGTTGGCATAAAGCATTACTAGATGCGCTTGCATTCATACTTAATTTGAGCTCCTCTACTCTCATCACATTTCTAATAATTGCATTGGGTCTTGCTCAGGTAAGATCATTTGAACAGGTCAATTGATTCTTTCTCGAACGAACGATCAACGGAGCTGCACGGCCGCAGCGCTATCTGCCTTCGCAAGCTAACAAATATTAGCTGTAATATCTAATAAATTAATCCAGATTAGGACTGATGGATTGGA
Source organism: Gammarus roeselii (assembly GCA_016164225.1). Taxonomy (NCBI): domain Eukaryota; kingdom Metazoa; phylum Arthropoda; class Malacostraca; order Amphipoda; family Gammaridae; genus Gammarus; species Gammarus roeselii. The sequence continues at coordinate 7,999 of SDVV010040965.1, read as the reverse complement.
ATACACGTCACCTCCTAGCCGTGCAGGACAAAGACAATTCCAAGCAGACTGAATCTCAAGACAAGCGTACTCATCATCACCCATCAAGAGCTCACCATCCTCCATCATGAGGAAGAGCGAGTTTTTCCTCGAGAGCAGCCACCACACGCGCTTCCCACGCGTTTCCCGGACGAGGATCCGGGCCGCAATGGCGCAGTGCAGCAAAACATTCCGACACGAGCAGCGCATTCCACGCAGTGCCATCGACGGGGTTGAACAGACAGTTAGGATGCAGCGTCGCTGTGACCTCTGAAGCGCCATCAACTATAAGGACATAACCCATATATTTGTACTCGAGGAAAGAGGTTCAGGTTGAATTACTCAACAAATACAATACAAAACAACTATAATATTAATTAGATCAATTGGATACGTCGTATGGTCTGCCTCTTAATAGCTTAGCACCATTACGACGATGGCAGCCCTTTCTGGCGAGGCAGGCAGACATCATACACTATGAATACATTTACTAAAACTCCGCTGGCTAACATCCCCTGTGATACTAAACTAGTTATAGCATATTGCTAAGGTTATCATGGTCACGTAGTTATTGAAGTATCAATTGAATACTTGTCTATCTGACAGGGCCAGCCTTGGGACACGACGCACGTAGCCTAAGCTGCGCACCGCGTTCAAAATAACTGAGCGCCTAACTAGTTCCGTGTTGACACGACGCACGTAGCCTAAGCTATGCACCGCGTTCAAAACAACTCAACGCTAAACTAGTTCCGTGTTAACACGACGCACGTAGCCTAAGCTATGCACCGCGTTCAAAACAACTCAACGCTAAACTCGTTCCGTGTTGACACGACGCACGTAGCCTAAGCTATGCACCGCGTTCAAAACAACTCAACGCTAAACTCGTTCCGTGTTGACACGACGCACGTAGCCTAAGCTATGCACCGCGTTCAAAACAACTCAACGCTAAATTAGTCCCGTGTTACAAACATTTCAGCATGAACAAATTATCATAAATAGAGTATCTACTTTAATACTGCACTACGCATAGAACATGACTTACATTACTTAAATTTAGCTCATTACTTAGACTATACAAACGAAACAAGAACGTGGCCACGTGCATCGCGCTGCGCAGAACACGGGTCGCCAGCAACCAAATTACTCTCCTCATACAGCTTCAATAGCGATATAAAGGTATTTCTGACCTTTCTACGTGATGCAATACGTCATTGGCAGCAGGAATTATCTACACTCCCCCACCACATTAAGTGTATGGTCACCTATTGTAGCTGCGTGGCGACAGGCTTCAGAGCAGCTTCGGCCGCAGCCAGTAGTGGTCTGCAGGGTCACCCATCTACTTGTGATGCCGCCTTCTTTCACGCTGTTGACGTAGCCATCGATGGCCATCTGAACTTCAACGATTCGTCGCTGTCTCCATTGGATCCAGGGCCATCATCATCATCAGCCTGGACAACATCGTCCACGGCAGACGAGACGAATTCCCGTCTGTAGTTTACTCCTTGGCGGCGGAAAGTTATGTTTTCTCCCCACAATCTAGTTAAGCAACGTTGAAATACTCTTTGCGCGTTTTTCTGACGCCGCGAAGGAGTTCATTGAACTTAGTATGGTCATCCTCTTCCTTTGAATCAAGTCGGCTACAGGTGCACAGTCTAAACGGTACACAATCTTGCGCTGGGATGGCGTCATCAGTTGGAAATAATGAACTGATTCCGGAATGCTTGTCAGCAATTTTCCATTGAAACCAGTCAATATCTCACGAATACCGTGACTTTCACTGCCTACTTAATCATTTCGTAGCCCCCAAACCCCGAATGAACGGCCATCTGCACAGGTTTTGATTAGGAGCATTTCAAACGCTGTGATGCTCCTCCCAAGACTTTTATTTGTTGGCGGGGCAGACAAAAATATGCCTCATTCTCTTGTCAGCATCTGGGGATAAAAGCGATGAGATGTGAAGAACTGGAGCGTTTGTAGAAAGGCTTCTGCCGAGCAACCGATATCGAGTACAGGTTTAGGAGCTGGAATGTATGCGCATTGGTGGTTATCATATTAACAAACAATAAGTATGACCGAGGAAAAAAACAGATTGAAAGCTACAACAGCACGCTGTACAGCACAGCAATGTACACAGCCACTCACCCACACTGCAACTCACACAACTTCCATTCCAACACTATATAACACCCAGTTACCATGCCAATACCCAGACGCAGACACTCACCCATACACACATTCTCATACATAAAAAATATACATATATCCCTACACACAAAACACAGCAATCAAGCTAGCTAAACGAAGCAACTACGGGGAAATGGAGCATCCGGCAGGTCCCAAAGTCAAAATCTCAACATGGGGAAAAAGATACCTTCTAAGCTAAACAAATCGAAACCGTATCTCCCACAAACTCTGCTAGCAGCCCCTTGAACGCAACCAGAAAATCCAAATCCACAGCGCAAGTTGGCAGGATGTTCCACAAAAGACCGCGTCGCGATCTTAAGAATCTTGTTTCAATGTCAGTTTCATAAGCCGGCATCTAAGGATGGCCTCTGGTTCTCCAACCAGAAGCTCTCCAAAAAAGACCCTCAAGGTTGACACCATCATCCAACCCACGGATGATCCTCCAGTATTTAAAAAGGCCCGCCCAAAAAGCGTTCAACTTATCGAAAACAAGACTAGTTGCTTCAGTCTAGAAAAGTAATCCAAGTCAGCCAGACTATCCACACACTTTGTCCATTTCCTCTGCACAGACTCGAGCAATTTCTAATCCCCCCCCCACCTCATAATAATGCATTCCATACAGACGAACAATAATCTGTAACGAGCCTGACGTGCATCACAAAGAGGGGCAGAAAGAAGTGAGGACTACGACAAACGGTGGATCTCAGAACGTTGTTGGCCAATTCTGATGCCATTCCCTCACCTCTCCAACATAATAGAATTTCAGTTTAACGTTCACCACTACAGTCGGGGCACTGAGGGACTGAACAGACTTCAATGGAATCCCGCCAAATATTACAGTATAAAGCCACAGCAAAACCACGTACAAACCTAAACACAACGCATTTCTCTGGGATCAACCTCAAGTTCCAAGATGCAACAACCGAGTTGACTCAGTCCAGATCCGACTGCTGACAAGACACACCAGCAACAGCGGACTCGTTAACTCTCTTGTGTCAAAGATACAGCTGGTAGTCATCCGCAAATGATTTAAAAGAGAACAGTACTCCATTTTTTATATGATTGACATGGATCAGGAACAGCAGAGGTCAGACTACCAGGACGGTAGTTCAGTGGATCATACCTTGATTTGACTTTGAACAAGGGGGTCACAATTGGCTCTAGCCACAAGTCTAGAAAGACAACAAAGTAATGACCTCTGGAACAGTATTAACAAAGGCTTAGACAATAGGCCCGCAGAGCTTTTCAAAGGCTTAGAATGTAAGCCAGCAGCACTCACTGCCGACGAAACATCAGAGCCAGAGTCATGTCAGAGTTTGGGATTACGTCCATGAAAGATCTAATTAGAAACTGGATTAATTGAATTTATTCAACAAAAACTGACGCAAATGCATCTACAAAAGCCTCTCATGATCTGGGGACAGTCAACATACTTACGTAATACTAGCAATATGAAGAGGCCCGACATATGAAAAATCTTTCTACTTAATGTGGATGAATGAAAATAGAACTGTACTCGACTTCAAATCTCATGAGTTCGATACTGATGGTTCAGGAATCCCCTCTAACAGAGGAGGCTCTCACACGCCTGAAGTCCTGCCAGGCTAGAGTCCTCACTCACATCAACTGCTACGGTGGATGAGTGGACCACGGAAAGGCTGGACACCTCAAGTTTCGGAACATCCAGATCAACTGTCCTAATCAGATTAGATACATGGTAGATTAACTATTGTCGACTAACGTGCGTACACAAATTCCACTTGCCAATCAATATAGTGATATTGATATCTCACTCACAGACCGCATCCTCTTTGTAACTACTCTTGTGTTTCAGGAGAACCGGATCAATCCTCGAATGCTCAGGAGTGCTGATCAACCTCCCTTGTGCTAGCCGATAGTTCACACAAAGTAAATATACGATTGTTTGGCCACTCCAGAAGCCAAGACGCATAAACTCAAGAGGTGTGCTGGACAGTTCCGATTTTTGACTTCACTTAATTTTTATTTGATTCGAGTGTTACATTGAAGTTTGTTTTGGGACCTGACAGCAGGTCTCCTAACTTGGAAAATATACAGTAACTCCTTCGTCAAGCTTCTTGGAAAAAACAAAATCATTGCAATGATCTGCTGCAGTCAGCAAATTTTCTGAGTAATAATGGACAGTATCGTCAACCTAATCAGTTCCTTTTCATAGCTTCCAACTTTTTTGTGATCTCACTCACCATCCATTGCAAGTATTTTTGCAAAACAGACAACGATGATCACATACACCTGACCTCCTCATGTGCTTTCAGCTAGACCGCATCTTTAGTTACACCATACTGTTGCTCTACCCCATGGCTACTGAAGCCATCATGGTTAACGAGGTTCAATGACTGGTCGTGTAATGGATGCCGAAAGTACCTCTGTCCATGGATGATTGTTGCGCACCCTGATCCAACAGCGCACACTAGCCGAGCTATCTTCTTTCTTAAACTTATCATTGCTGTGGGAAAAGAAGTGGTTTTCCCACAGACTGCAGCGAAGCAATATTAGTAACACTTTGGTGGCTGTTATTTCAGTAGCAGCTGATTTTTTTGTATTGTTAGCTGGTGAATTATCATCAATTTATCGATCTCTGCTTCATTGGAAGCAGAGTGCACCAGAATGCACAGTGATTTTGTTATTTATACAGTTAGGCGCTTTTCCACGGTAATCAGCAGAACGCTGACCTGACCACGCATTTCAAGCACTACCTCAACACAATACACCCTCATTTCTTTCTAACATCCGTCTCATGCTTTGTGCAGCGATCGACGATGATTTTCAGCACAAAATATACTCCAGTTGCGTGCACTTGGAAAGATCATACAATTGACGATGTTATATTTGTCGGATGATCTAGAATATTTGACATTAGTATCGCTTTTTGAACTTCCTTGTTAATTTGACTTTCGTCCTTCATTTTTTAGTGGCTTAGAAATAGTCTTGAAGTCAGGTAATCTATACCATGAGCGCTTTCCCGAGACCAGTCAGATTACATACAGTATCTTTCGCTACTGCAGGTTCCTTCCATCCTCCAAGGTAGTATGCGTTCAATCCTGCGCGCCATCGTGAAGGAACAGTTGGTACAATTGCCCGAATCGATACCTCCTGTTTCAGATGACACAGGTAGATTTCTACCTTATTTCATAGTTCTTGAAGAGGTCGAACGGATTCAGTAGGGGCTGGAAGAGCATCAAGCTCATTCAGTCAGATGTGCAATCTTAATGCGACCCCGTATTACTACTCCAGCATCTTTGTTACTTATGGGTACGCCTCATTTGTTAGATGATCCAAGACGTGCCGGAGCACGACTGGCGGAGGGGGGCTGACAATTGAGGAAAGCATCCATCATGTCGTGAAGCTTGAGAAGAGCACCCGTCATGTTGTGAAGCTTGAGAAGAGCACCCGTCATGTTGTGAAGCTTGAGAAGAGCACCCACCATGTTGTAAAGCTTGAGAAGAGCACCCACCATGTTGTAAAGCTTGAGAAGAGCACCCATCATGTTGTGAAGCTTCTCGGACCGACAATGCAGGCACTCGACGCTCCGTGGGCAGAGAGAACAAGCCGGCTTGATGCCACAACAGTAGCATTGGAACTGTGGCAGAGTGCAGGCCTGGTAAAATTCACCGTGACGAGTTGAAGGAACAAAACCAGTTTACGAATGAAATCATTTTACCAGAGTGAATTTGTACAAAGATGTGCACCACGTTTACTAAGAGTTGTATACTTTCTAACTATGATATACGATAACAGAGAATGAGTCGCTTCTTCCGAAACACTTTTGCAGCATCACTTCATGGTTGTAGGATGTTGAAAACGTTATAACGTTAGTGCATGGCGTCTTGCAGCTGGCGCGTTCTCTCGCCATTTAGCTATGAAGATAGTCGTTAGTGTACTGCCTTAGAAGCAAGGTATGAAATTTGTCGGGACAGTGTTAACCAACGAAATCAGTTCAATGATAATGGTCTTTTTAGCAAAGACGATCATTGGAAATAAGAATTCTGATAAACATCCACCTCCTGGCATGAAAGACTCATGAAATGTTAGGACTCACCTCTGCTAAAACACTCGTGGCTGAGAACTTCAAAATGGTCGACCCGAAAGTGTGCACTACAAATTCACACAAAATCAGACTCACAGACTTTCAACCTGGCTAAGGGCACGATTGAAAGAGGAAAATGCAAAAATCAATCAAAAAGAAGGAAACTGTGACTGTTAGAGAAAAAATGCATGCAATGAAACGGAAAGCTGATATTCAGCCTCCAGCTTCACATCACAGATGATCACACAATAAGAAACATCCGTTCTTCTCAAGGAGGGGTTTAGAGCATAGGTAAACCCTTCCTTGAGAAGAACGGCGACCAAACTGTAATTTGACGAGTTAGGAGGAAAACAGCAAACCTATAAAGCTTGCTTAGCTCAGACAGTCAACAGAACCGCTACAATGCATACAATTAGACGTTGCTGCATGTGCGAGCATGGCGGTGCTGTTTGAGGACCTCGTATCCGAAGAAGGTGCGGTGATCGCCGCCCCAGCTGAGCCGCATTCTTGAGGCTGAGCCGGACGGGTCCCGTTAGAAGGCTGATCAAACAGCACGCTGGAGCAGGCCGTGTTGCCGCAGCTGCGGTCCATAGGTGCTCACAACAGGACGGCTGGCTGATGCACGGCACCATCACGCTTATGCGTCTCAGTGCAATGGACTTAAAAACGCAACCAATTTTACAGAATTGATTAATGTAGAGATTGATAAATGGACGTTGTGAATGAAACATCAAGCACGTTTGAGGTTTACGAGTTACACTCTTTATACCAGATTCATATTGAAACAGACCAATAAAAACGTAATAATGTTACCCAATTTTCAAAGTGATGAATTTATTGCACAGTCATGAAGATTTAAAACAATCCATTCACAACCAAATTAATGTTTTCCTCATGTCACAACCGAACTAAATTTTTTCTTAGGTCACAACCGAACTACGTTTTTCATCAAGTCACAACTGAACTACGATTTTAATCGAGTTTTTAAAGGGCACGGATCCGGAATTCCTGATCAACTTTCTTAGTTAACATCCTGGACCTACCAGCAAGAACAAGTGGCTCTCCACGATATGCTATTGCGATAATACCAGAAACTGTGAGCTCTGCAAGGTAGTCAGATTATCAGGAATCGGTTAATTGCAAACTAATATACAAACACAAACTACGACAGGGCTGCAACACAAATAAGGAAGATCGTTTTCAAACGTTACGAGGACATTTCAAGGTCATATCAATGACACACATTTACAGTTAGGTCCGCTTGGGAGGCAATTCAAGAAGCCTAGCGTGACATATAATAACTTTAATTACCTGTTAGTGTACAAATACGAGGTACTAGTAGCACAACACATATCGTGTCACATAGCTCAAAGAAAATACGTTCAAACATTTTGATATTCAAAGCATTTTTAAAAGCAGTATTGGTGTATGTTTTCGAGGCAGGCATGGACAAATAAGCTGGTGGGCATATCAGTTGCATTGTGATAGATGACTGCAGCACTGAGAGATGTGGAGACGAGAGATGGAGGCGAGGCACTTGCATTGTGATAGATGACTGCAGCACTGAGAGATGTGGAGACGAGAGATGGAGGCGAGGCACTTGCATTGTGATAGATGACTGCAGCACTGAGAGATGTGGAGACGAGAGATGGAGGCGAGGCACTTGCATTGTGATAGATGACTGCAGCACTGAGAAATGTGGAGACGAGAGATGGAGGCGAGGCACTTGCA
>SDVV010040964.1:0-10486 GCA_016164225.1 Gammarus roeselii | reverse complement strand
ATGCTGGAGTGGATTCAGGATACCTTGCATTGTGTATGCTGGAGTGGATTCAGGATACCTTGCATTGTGTATGCTGGAGTGGATTCAGGATACCTTGCATTGTGTATGCTGGAGTGGATTCAGGATACCTTGCATTGTGTATGCAGGAGTGGATTCATGATACCTTGCATTGTGTATGCTGGAGTGGATTCAGGATGCCTTGCATTGTGAATGCTGGAGTGGATTCAGGACACCTTGCATTGTGAATGCTGGAGTGGATTCAGGACACCTTGTGTTGTGAATGCTGGAGTGGATTCAGGATACCTTGCATTGTGTATGCTGGAGTGGATTCAGGATACCTTGCATTGTGAATGCTGGAGTGGATTCAGGACACCTTGCATTGTGAATGCTGGAATGGATTCAGGACACCTTGTGTTGTGAATGCTGGAGTGGATTCAGGACACCTTGTGTTGTGAATGCTGGAGTGGATTCAGGATACCTTGTGTTGTGAATGCTGGAGTGGATTCAGGACACCTTGTGTTGTGAATGCTGGAGTGGATTCAGGATACCTTGTGTTGTGAATGCTGGAGTGGATTCAGGACACCTTGTGTTGTGAATGCTGGAGTGGATTCAGGATACTTCGCGTTGTGAATGTTGGAGTGGATTTCAGCCCCGTCGAGTACAGCAACAAACACAACAATGAAATACGCAGCGTTAACAGCTGCTCATTTGTCGGCGAATCGTGTATGCTGTTGTTGTCGTTCAATCTTGTGTGTGTTGTTGTTGGGGTATATACTGTGTTGTTGTTTTTGGAGAATCTGATTTGTTGTTACCGGGGTATTTACTATGCTGTTGTTGTTTGAGAATATGCTATGTTGTTGTTGACGGCGTGTCTACTATGTTGTTGTTGTTTGCGAATCTGCTATGTTGTTGTTTTCGGCGTATTTAAAATTTGGTTGTTGTTGGCGGATCTGTTTTGTTGTTGTCGGCGTATCTGAAATGTTGTTGTTGGAGAATCTGTTATGTTCTTGCTTTGTTCCATGTTCATAGCCAACTCACTCACTGGCATGGAAATGCAATACTAGATGCACACCTGCGAAGCAGAGTTGCATAACTGCATTTGAAGGATCGTAATAACAACACAGAACAGCTAATGTGGTTAAGCCACTTTGCATCTCAGCCCTTCACTGATATTGGTTCTTTGAGGCATAGGACGGCATGTTAGGGTAACGAATGGACAGAACTCATGACGGGTTTGTGTTCAGCAACAAACTGTTCATAAAATTCTGACCAGCTTCAGCTTTACTAGGTGAAAAAGTTCATCAAAGAAACTACCAGCCAACAATATCTGCTCAAGGGTAGTAGTGATAGAGTGACCGAGTCAATTGGTCCACAATTTTAGACTGCACATAAAAGGGTGCCAATATTATCTAACAATTTGAAACTTCAAGTCAAGATAATTAAATATAATTGTGTATTCTTAACTGTCCTTCCAGACTTTATCCGATATTTATCATCGCATTCTTTTCAAAGAGATTCAAGTTCGTCTTGCATGGAAGCTCTAAAGGGAGCTTTACGACCACTGAGACGGTCGAGTGAAAGGGATTCTATGTTAGACTCATGATTCTCTTGACGCAACCTTGAACTTCACCCATGGCCATTGAAGGTGGTTTCTGAGACAGACATTCTGCGGTGTTCAAGATTTTTTTTTGTCATTAAACACTCCATGCACACTACTTATGCTGGAACGCAAGAAGTTCACAAGATACTGGCGCAGTTCCGCCAAGGACAGGTGCTGCATGTATCTATTTATTCAAGCGCAGATGCTACGAAGGCACAGCAGCGGCGCAGCTTGTGGTTTATTTTCCCCGAGTTGAGGTGGCGGGAGCGTTATCAAGTGTCGGGAAGATAAAGTGATGGTTAGGACGCATGTCCAAGCAACTCCAGGACTAGGGTGTGATGGCGAGTGTCGTCGTGAAGCGGCGAGAAGATGAAGTGATGATCACGACGTGGGACCAAGTAGCTCACAGGACTTTGCTGTGGTGGCGCTGATGAGGATGCAGACCCAAGCAGCTCGCAAGACTGGGTTGTGGTGGCGCTGATGAGGACGCAGACTCGAGCAGATAGCAGGACTGGGCTGTGGTGGCGCTGAGCAGATAGCAGGACTGGGCTGTGGTGGCACTGATGATGACACAGACGCAAACAACTCGCAGTACTGGGCTGCAGTGGTGCTGATGAGGACAAAGACGCGAACAGCTCGCAGTACTGGGCTGCAGTGGTGCTGATGAGGACAAAGACGCGAACAGCTCGCAGTACAAGGCTATGGTAGCAAGTGGCGTCGTCAAGCGACAAGGCAGACGAGGGGAAGGATTGGTTGCAGGCCCGAGCAGCTCGCGGGAATTAACTATGCTGGTTAGGGCCTCCGTCAGCGGCAGAAATATGAGTGACGGTCCGGATGCCTGCCCTCCATGGTAGAGAGGAGGACTGGGATGTGGTGGTGAGTGAAAGGATTCTTGGACAAACGATGATACAAAACTGAATACCAGTCTAGCTTAAAGTAAGCGAACAGAGACTTTGGCTTTATATTCGAAATTTCCACGGCTAGTCCGTTGGCATCGTGTTTCCGTTAGATACTAAATTCGTTAGACCACACTTGAAATTCGCAATCATTCTAGCTCACCCACTTGTCTACAAGATGGAGCGGTTTCTGCAATGACCAACCAAAATTTTTCTGCACCCACATGGACTAGACGAAGGGAAATTGATATCACTCGAAGGAAAGCGAGATTAAGGGCCACGGCTGTAAGAAGCCAACATACAAGAAATCGTTATTCACACGAACCGGTATGGTATTCATGGGCACGATAACACAGTATATACCTACGCCCAACAAACCTAGAATGCGTATAAAACAATACATAAATACGCACAACAATTCCAGAGTGTTTGTGATGATGAGCTTAGGCCCTCAAATCGGTTTAACTGGCAACACAGTCCATCACCACGAGTAGGTATTATTAAGTCGTATAATTCGCATAATATATTGGGTGTCAAAGGGTGTTAGGGAATGTGTGAGCCTTTGTGAGCTCGCGAGCTCATACACAAATAGTATTATTGTAGTACCTTAAGTCTATTCATATATATATACACAAATTTTGAAGTACCTATGATGGTAGGTCACAACCTTACAGCGTTCATCACATCGTGTACAACCGAGTAAGTGAGCCCGTAAATGACCGGCAGCGTACGTCTTACTTTCCAAGCTGAGCATAAGAAAGATCTCCGGAACATGACTCGAAACAGAAACGATAACTGAGTATATAAAGTGAACAATGAATATTCACTATATCCTGAGACACATAATGTTACGATTGCATATACATTTTTTCATTTAAAGCAATTGGTCGGTAATCTGCTTAATACATATGGTAGCAAGGGGCGCTGTCAGGTTAGGTGTGGGCTCGCGTGAGTTGGAGAGCCACTGCCATACGTGTCTGCGTGATCCGGGCCGGCTATATTTAAAGGTGCACTAGATTTCCGGCTTTCGAAATTCTGTTTAAAATTTATATCGTTGGAATAAGGTCCTTGTAATAACATGGCAGTCATTTACAGCGTTGAAATAGTCTAATATAATTTCTGGAGCGTATTAACAATTACCTTCTGAAGAAATGCGCACGAATGACCAGCTTTTTTTGCAATTCTGCTTATGCGCTGATTAGTGATAGTACACGTTCTAGTACTATTACTAATCAGCGCCAGCTCTCCGAGCTGGTCAAATTCCATAGAGCAGGTGATTGTTGGAATACAATAGTTTGGCTTCCTAACAATTTATGCATTTTGCGCATTCACGTAATCGTTAAATTACTTGGATCAGCGGTCGCATTCAGCTGTTGACCTTGAACGCGTCTGCGTGGCAAATTGACTGATTTCTTCTTGGTCAAGAAAATGAGGTTTCTTAGGATATTTTTCAATAATTTGATTTCAACAGAGCGCTTTCTGAAAAAGTATCTACAGATTGTTCAACACTAACACTACCCTAGCCAAACACTAGCACTAACACTACCCTAGCCAAACACTAACACTACCCTAGCTAAACACTAAGACTAACACTACCCTAGTCAAACACTAACACTAACACTACCATAGCCAAACACTAACACTACCCTAGCCAAACACTAACACTAACACTACCCTAGCCAAACACTAACACTAACACTACCTTAGCCAAACACTAACACAAACATTACCCTAGCCAAACACTAACACTAACACTACCCTAGCGAACACTAACACTAACACTACCCTAGCAAAACACTAACACTAACACTACCCTAGCCAAACACTAACACTAACACTACCCTAGCCAAACACTAACACAAACACTACCCTAGCAAAACACTAACACTAACACTACCCTAGCGAAACACTCACACTAACACTACCCTAGAAAAACACTAACACTAACACTACCCTAGCCAAACACTAACACTAACACTACCCTAGCCAAACCTTAACACTAACACTACCCTAGCAAAACACTAACACTTCCCTAGCCAAACACTAACGCTAACACTACCCTAGCCAAAAACTAACACTACCTTAGCCAAACACTAACACTACCCTAGCCAAACACTAACACTACCCTAGTCAAACACTAACACTACCCTAGTCAAACACTAACGCTAACACTACCCTAGCCAAGCACTAACACTAACACTACTCTAGTCAAACACTACACTAACACTACCCTAGCCAAGCTCTAACACTAACACTACCCTAGCCAAGCACTAACACTAACACCACCCTAGCATAACGAAATGTTGCAAATTTCGAAGTCAAGAGTACCTTTAAAGTGAAGATGTGCAAGGAGAGACCTATCGTTACTTGGCGTAAAATTACTCGATGCAAGGATATACGAAAGTATGACGAATTAATTTCATTAAATGCTTCACTATCAGGGTAAAAGCATAGAGAAATCAATGGTTGGGTCAAGAGGAGGGTACGAAAATTATGAGACTACAAGATACTGACATGAAGTATTTTTTTCAGTGTTCAATTTGTTAATTTTATCGGATTACTCCAGTTTAAAAAAAGGCGATTTAGGAGCGATCTCTTGAGTAAATATAGACACCACATTGAACAAAAGATCCGTTTCTACAAAGCAACATTTGTAAGCAGAATATACGAGAAAAAAAATCTTACGCACATTAGATTTGATATTTAGGTATTCATGCAATATGTCGAGCAGGCGCCGTGTCTCTATATTCACCATAAGTGATTCCAAGAATCGGTAATAAGGGCCTTTCTTTTCTATTCACTATAAGGGTTGCCAAGAAGCCGTAGTAAGGGTCTTTCTATCCTATTCACTGTAACCGATTCCTAGAAGCCGTAATGGGGGCTTCCAGGATTTTACCTTAGGGTCCTAACATAAGCCGACCTGCATCTTCTCGACCTCATCTATGGTCAAATGCGATACCCTAAGATTGGTGCAGTTTGGATTATAAAATTTTGGTACTTACAGTCGCGTACTTGGTACTTACAGTCGTGTTCTTGGTACTTACAGTCGTGTACTTGGTACTTACAGTCGTGTACTTGGTACTTACAGTCGTGTACTTGGTACTTACAGTCGTGTACTTGGTATTTACTGTTGTGAACTTGGTACTTACAGTCGTGGACTTGGTACTTACAGTCGTGAACTTGGTACTTACAGTCGTGAATTTGGTACTTACAGTCGTGTACTTGGTACTTACAGTCGTGTACTTGGTACATACAATCCGGCCAATATACAAATTGTTTACTTCTTCACAACATTGCCTAATGTTTGGCAACATCGATGAAGCTCAAAGGCGGCTTAGTAATGTTTAGGGTATGATGAACAGCGATCAAATAAGGCATTTGCTTCCGGTGATGCAAAAAGGACTTCGCCGGTGGAGGCGATAATTCCCAGCAAGATCTCGCTTCCTGTCATACTTCCAATACATCTGCACATTCTTCGACGAAAGTGGACGGGTCATTCCAGACGGGCCTGCGAATTCTCTCGGAATGAACCCAATCGACAATCCCTAGGCTATAATCGAACGTAGAATCGTTGTTATCAAGGCCGGTACCATGTCGAGGAACTGGCAAACATGTGTTCAAGTTTGGTGGGTTCTAAGCCAAAGCGAGGGTAACTGCTTATAAAAACACAGGGCGGTCAAAACTTATACTAAACGTATGAGCTGTTATTTTATCACCGGCCAGAGCAAATTGGACACTACTGATTGCATAGATTTCACGAGAAGAAAATTACAGTGGTCAACTAAATACATATTCTACCTGAATAAATAGCTCGCTAAATAATTGTTGAAAGCAGTACAGTCCTCTTCTATACTCAAAAAAGTCAGGATTAGAGTTCGTCCACTCACTTCGGGTCATGAGTGAGTTAGGAGACCAGTGTCAGCATCAGGGTCCAACAACTCTTACTGTCCATACCCGCAGCGCATCAAAGGTTCTGGCTTTCTCAAGCCCTATAGACCAGCTCTTCTCACAAACGAGCCAGCTACAAGCCCTATAGGCCAGCCCCTCTCACAAACGAGCCAGCTACAAGCCCTATGGGCCAGCCCTTCTCACAAACGAGCCAGCTACAAGCCCTATAGTCCAGCCCTTCTCCCAAACGAGCCAGCTACAAGCCCTATAGGCCAGCCCCTCTCACAAACGAGCCAGCTACAAGCCCTATAGGCCAGCCCCTCTCACAAACGAGCCAGCTACAAGCCCTATAGGCCAGCTCTTCTCCCAAACGAGCCAACTCCAAGTCCTATAGGCCAGCCTCTCTCACAAACGAGGGGGCTACAAGCCCTATAGGCCAGCTCTTCTCACAAACGAGGGGGCTACAAGCCCTATAGGCCAGCCCTCCTCACAAACGAGCCAGCTACAAGCCCTTCAGGCCAGCCCCTCTCACAAACGAGCCAGCTACAAGCCCTATAGGCCAGCTCTTCTCACAAACGAGCCAGCTACAAGCCCTATAGGCCAGCCTCTCTCACAAACGAGGGGGCTACAAGCCCTATAGGCCAGCTCATATCACAAACGAGCCAGCTACAAGCCCTATAGGTCAGCCCTCCTCACAAACGAGCCAGCTATAAGCCCTATAGGCCAGCCCTCCTCACAAACGAGCCAGCTACAAGCCCTATAGGTCAGCCCTTCTCACAAACGAGCCAGCTACAAACCCTATAGGCTAGGCCAGCTCTTCTCACAAACGAGTCAACTCCAAGCCCTATAGGCCAGCCCTTCTCACAAACGAGCCAGCTACAAGCTCTATAGGCCAGCCCCTCTCACAAACGAGCCAGCTACAAGCCCTATAGGCCAGCTCTTCTCACAAACGAGCCAGCTACAAGCTCCATAGGCCAGCCCTCCTTACAAACGAGCCAGCTACAAGCCCTATAGGCCAGCTCTTCTCACAAACGAGCCAGCTACAAGCCCTATAGGCCAGTTCTTCTCACAAACGAGCCAGCTACAAGCTCTATAGGCCAGCCCCTCTCACAAACGAGCCAGCTACAAGCCCTATAGGCCAGCCCTCCTCACAAACGAGCCAGCCGTAGAAGCGTGATCTCACACGGCCCTGTTATTTGCACAGGTCATTGCTTAAAGTGATCGTAAATTTTGTTCCCATCTCTCCCCCCAGTTCTGTGCATCCACCAGACCTGATCCTACGCAATTTCTTCCATTCACTAGGCCTCTAGCCCTGCCCCGCTCGTTGCTCGAGCCACGTCATGACCGCCATTTCATCATCCTGTCACTGGATGGTGCCACACGCCAACGCTAGCCAGGGAAATGGATTCAAAACACGCTCCAATTGCGCTGCTGCTGTGCTTGGGGGAGTCGGCGTCAGATTAAACAGAGACAGGCAGCGCCTCTCATGGACGGCGCTGCGATGATAACATGCCTACGTTATCGCTTAGACTAAGTGTGAGGTGCCTATAGCAGAGACAGATGTATTACTTTATGGGTGTTATATGGACACCACACAAGTCCTCAATCCATTATGAAGGCTCACACCCCGTCTTGTTACTCCTACGGCTTGAAACCAATACCTTCGCCCGTTATAGAGGCTCACGTCTGCCGTATTGTCACCCCTATGACTTGAATAACATACCTTCGCCCATATGGAGGCTCACGACAGGCGGTCTATGTCACCCTTACAGCTTGGAATCAATAACTGCGCCCATTATGGAGGCTCACGTCGGCCGTATTGTCACCCCTATGGCTTGAATAACATACCTTCGCCCATTATGGAGGCTCACGACAGGCGGTCTATGTCACCCTTACAGCTTGGAACCAATACCTTCGCCCATTCTGAAGGCTCACGATAGCCCATCTTTTCATTCCTACCGCTGGGAGTCAATGTCTTCGTCCATTATGGAGGCTCACGATAGCCCATCTTTTCATTCCTACCGCTGGGAGTCAATGTCTTCGTCCATTATGGAGGCTCACGATAGCCCATCTTTTCATTCCTACCGCTGGGAGTCAATGTCTTCGTCCATTATGGAGGCTCACGATAGCCCATCTTTTCATTCCTACCGCTGGGAGTCAATGTCTTCGTCCATTATGGAGGCTCACGATAGCCCATCTTTTCATTCCTACCGCTGGGAGTCAATGTCTTCGTCCATTATGGAGGCTCACGATAGCCCATCTTTTCATTCCTACCGCTGGGAGTCAATGTCTTCGTCCATTATGGAGGCTCACGATAGCCCATCTTTTCATTCCTACCGCTGGGAGTCAATGTCTTCGTCCATTATGGAGGCTCACGATAGCCCATCTTTTCATTCCTACCGCTGGGAGTCAATGTCTTCGTCCATTATGGAGGCTCACGATAGCCCATCTTTTCATTCCTACCGCTGGGAGTCAATGTCTTCGTCCATTATGGAGGCTCACGATAGCCCATCTTTTCATTCCTACCGCTGGGAGTCAATGTCTTCGTCCATTATGGAGGCTCACGATAGCCCATCTTTCCATTCCTACCGCTGGGAGTCAATGTCTTCGCCCATTATCCCCCCCCTCTTATTGAACAAATAAACAACTTGCTCCCATTCCAACCTTTTGCGCACATTCCTGGTCTTTTCGCTGTCGAAAGTGGTCAAAAATAGTCACTTTCAGATCCCAAAGACGCCGTCAGGGGACACTGAGCTACGAGAGGCGTCTTGTAGACTGAGCTACGAGAGGCGTCTTGTAGACTGAGCTACGAGAGGCGTCTTTTAGACTGAGCTACGAGAGGCGTCTTGTAGACTGAGCTACGAAAGGCGTCTTGTAGACTGAGCTACGGAAGGCGTCTTGTAGACTGAGCTACGGGAGGCGTCTTGTAGACTGAGCTACGGAAGGCGTCTTGTAGACTGAGCTACGGAAGGCGTTTTGTAGACTGAGCTACGGAAGGCGTCTTGTAGGCTGAGCTACGGAAGGCGTCTTGTAGACTGAGCTACGAAAGGCGTCTTGTAGACTGAGCTACGGAAGGCGTCTTGTAGACTGAGCTACGAGAGGCGTCTTGTAGACTGAGCTACGAAAGGCGTCTTGTAGACTGAGCTACGAAAGGCGTCTAGTAGTATATGCATTTTCGATAAATTCTGTGAATGCATGCCTGTTCCTGAATGATTCGTTGCTATAACGAACACAACGAGTAAACTGGCATAACACATCAATTACGGAATAAAGAGCGACTTCTCACACCACTCAAAAATGCATCAGGTTAAATGAAGAAGGAAACCAAATGTTTGGTTAATCTATTTCAAATTACATTGGATTTTATGCCGTATTACTAAATTAGCCGTGCATATGTATTCATTGAACCATAAATAACATGGTTTGCGAAAACACAGGATAACAATATCTCTACTTTAATTGAATATGGATAAATTCCGCTGAGGATATTTTACTAAGCGATTGAAGACGATTGCAACAAGACATTAATTCTGAATATTTGAACAATATTTTGATTCGTTCACAAACGGGATGATAGAGACATTATTTAATAATGTAGGCAACAAATCCTGAATCTGAAATGATAAGCTGAAGTTATCAGATCTGACGTTTACATTTTATGTTAAAATCATCAAGATTCTTTTTCCAATTTCAAAACAGTCAGCCAGCGTAAGCAAATGACGTCTAAGAAACACTTTAATTTGGAAAAAATTGTAAACCGTTCGATTTCATGACATTGAATTTTATAAATAATTCGGGATGATTTTCATGAGCGGTTAGCATCGGCCCATAACAGCAATGCACGATCGTGTTGTTAGCATCGGCCCAAAACAGCAATGCACGATCGTGTTGTTAGCATCGGCACATAACAGCGATGCACGATCGTGTTGTTAGAATCGGTCCATAATAGCGATGCACGATCGTGTTTTTAGCATCGGTAAATAACAGCGATGCATAATCGTGTAGTTAGCATCGGCCCATAACAGCAATGCACGATCGTGTTGTTAGCATCGGCCCATAACAGCAATGCACGATCGTGTTGTTAGCATCGGCCCATAACAGC
>SDVV010040963.1:0-10486 GCA_016164225.1 Gammarus roeselii | reverse complement strand
TTTCTCCTTGCCAAAGGAAGGGTGTGTTCTGGGCCTTCATGGATTTGGAGAAGGCATACAGCAGGATTGACAGGGAAGCGCTGTGGAGGGTGCTTCCGTTTGTATGGAGTGGGCGGACATTTGTTGAAAGCGGTGCAGAGTTTCTATGTTGGCAGCCGAGTATGTGTCAGAGTGGGAAGCGATGTGAGTGATTGGTCCACAGTGAAAGTGGGACTGTTACAAGGTTGCGTGATGTCTTCCTGGCTGTTGAACCTCTATATGGATGGAGTGGTCAGGGAGGTGAACGCGTGTGTGCTGGGTCGTGGCTTGGAACTGTTGGAAGCGAATGGGCAGAGTTGGCAGTTGAGCCAGTTGCTATTTGCTGATGATACGGCCCTGGTTGCGGATTCAGAGAAGAAGCTATGTAGGCTAGGGTCTGAATTTGGTAGAGTGTGTGTGAGGAGGAAGCTTCGAGTGAACGTGGGTAAGAGTAAAGTAATGAGATGGTCAAGGACTGTCGATGCGAGCAAGATTAGTGTCACCCTAAATGGAGAGCTCATGGAGAAAGTTCAGGGTTTTAAGAATCTGGGCTCCCATGTGGAGATAACTGAACTAGTGGAAACTGAAGTGAAGGCGCGAGTGAAGGAGGGGTGTAAAGTGTTGGGTGCACTGAAGAGTGTAATGAGCTGTAGGATGTTGGGGAGGGAAGCGAAGAGAGGGCTGTATGAGATGTTGTTGTCCTAACTGTGCTCTACGGAGCTGAGACTTGGGGGGGAGAGCAGAGGAGAGAATAAGGTTGAATGTTTTCGAGATGAAATGTTTGAGGATCATGGCTGGAGTAACGGTGAGAGACCGGATCACCAACGACGTGGTTTGAATCAGATATGGGATGGTGAAGAAGTTGGAGGACAGAGGGGATTCTCGTGTTCTGAGATGGTTCGGGCACATGGAGAGTATCGATGAAGAGAGATTGGTGAAAAGGGTGGTGGATACAGAGGCGAGAGTTTACAAGTGTGTTTACAAGTGTAGAAAGACAACAGCAGGCCTATTGGCCTAAACTAGGTTGCCTTTTGGTAGCAAGAGTGTTAGTTCTGGAGCAGAACGTCTAAGAGGCAAATTGGCCCAAACTAATTTGCCTTCTGGTAGCAAATGGATTCGTTTTGAAGTAGAACGTCTAAAAGAGCTTCGTGTGTCATTTCTATTTTATTATAACAACAGGAAATGGAACGGTTTAGCTATTTATCGGCGATTTATGTAGAAATTATCGAGCTGCGACTTAAACGTTTCGATTGTATTGCTGTTCACAACCTCCGCTGGAAGTTTGTTCCATTCTTCGACAACTCTATACGTGAAAAAACTGCGCGTGATGTCGAGTGAGAAACGTTTCCCAACGATTTTGTATCCATTGTTCCTAGTCACTCCGTTTGTATCTAGCGCGAAAAGGCTCGCTCGGTCGACGTTTTCCTTACCCTTCATAATCTTCCACAGTTCTATCATCTCGCCTCTGACTTGACGCTTCTCCAGCGAATAAAGATTGAGTTCACGAAGCTTGTCTTCGTACGATTTATTCCGCAGCGAGGGGATGAGTTTGGTAGCTCTACGTTGAACCTTCTCAAGTTTAATAACGTCTTTTCTAAGGAATGGAGACCAGAATTGAACGGCATACATGAGATGCGGTCTAAAAAATGCATTAAATAACTTGAGCATACTGTGCTGGTTTTTGTAATAGATAGTGCTGGTTATCATACCTAGCATTTTGTTGCTTTTCTTGGCAGCATCGTTACATTGATTGCTGCTTTTTAAGTCGTTACTAATGATGACAAATAAATCTCTCTCTTCGGTGACGGGAATAAGTTTTATTCCAGACATTGAATATTCGTGTTTGGGGTTATGAAGACCTATGTGCATAACTTTGCATTTGTCGACATTAAATTTCATTTGCCACTTTTCTGACCATTCAACAATTTTGTATAAGTCTAGTTGGATCTGCTGATACTCTAGATCAGTTTTCACTTTTCCTCCGATCTTAGTATCGTCTGCAAACTTGTTAATGTTTGAGAGTACGTTGCTATCGAGATCGTTAATGAATATTATAAAGAGAACTGGCCCTAACACGGATCCTTGAGGCACGCCATAGTAACGTTACCCCAGGGGAGGAAGCTCCGTTAAGTACAACTCTCTGCTGCCTGTCCGTAAGCCAGCGTTTTATCCAGCTGTTAAGCTCGCCTCGAATACCGATGCTGTGCAATTTACTAATTAGGCGCGTGTGTGGGACTTTGTCAAAAGCCTATTGAAATTCAAGGTAAATTATATCGATTGGAGATTTTGTGTCGTGGATTTCGATTATATTTCTTAAAAAGAGTAGCAGATTTGTATGACAGGAACGGTTGGGCCTGAAACCATGCTGGGAGTCACCAATCAATTTGTTTGATTCTAAGAATTCTGTAATTTTATCAGTTATCATACTTTCCATCAACTTGCCAATGACTGAGGTGAGACTAATTCGACGGTAGTTGCCGGGACATTTTTTATCCCTTTTTTTTTAAAATTGGGGTAACATTGGCCTCTTTCCATTTAGAGGGGCAGGTGCCATTTGTGAGAGATTGGGTGAAAATGTTTGATAAATGTTCGGCGATTTCGTTTCTAGTCTCTTTTAGATTTCTAGGATGAATTTGGTCTGGACCTGGAGATTGGGTGACTTTCAATTTATCTATATATTTAATAACTTCGACGGGGGAAAAGTTCACTGTGGTGAGGTCTCAATTTGTTTTGCCGCTACGATATCCTCAGGATTAGGAATATCCTGATTCCCTAACGTAAATACAGAGCAGAAGTATTCGTTAAGTAGAACACTCGTTATGGTGTCGTCCGTTTCTAGCTCACCAACATCGTTCTCTAGAGGACCTATTACAGATTTTACATTTTTTTGCTCGAAACATAACTAAAAAATTGTTTCGGATTTGTTTTGGCATCGGCAGCAATTTCATTTTCATAATCTTTCTTACTTTTGAGGCCCTCTTTAGATCTCGTCTGCAAATTTTTATTCATTTTTTATTACGTCGTCATGTGGATGTTTCTGCTTAACCGAGTGCTTTGCTTTCTTTTGTGAATGAAGGCGCTGCAATTCTCCTTTCCAGTACTTGGGCTGATAGGCTGTTGTTCGCCTGTTTTTGCGCGGGATATGCTCATGTTTGATATCTTTAAGCGCAGTCAAGAAATAGTCGAGCGATTGATTGACATCTTGTCCGAGGGTTATATTTGCTGACGTTATTGACTCTCTTAAGCCATCAAAATTAGCTAATCTGAGGTTAGGGACTTTTTCGCAGTTTGTTGTTGTTTTCAACTCGAGCTCTATCAAAAAACGGATACAGTTGTGGTCACTAGTTCCGAGTGGTTTGCCTACTTCGACTTTCGTGACGTGAGAGTCGCTTGCACTAAATAGGAGATCAAGAATGTTGCTACCTCTTGTAGGTGTCTTCACCATTTAAGTCATGAACTTATCGTCTGCAAAATCAATCAGACGTTGGCCGGTGGCAGTACATTCGTCTGATTCCCAATCAATGTCGGGGATATTGAAGTCGCCAAGCACAACACTGTGTTGTGTTGTGACAACATCGACGAGGGTGTTGTAAAGATCGATATCATCTGCAACCTTGCGTTTTGGGGGGCGATAGACGAGAGTGATTTGACATTTTAAATGTTTGCCGACTACTTTGATTGGTACTATGTCGTGCCTGTTGTTTGGAATGGTGACTTCTAATATTTGCAGAGTGTTTTTTACGAGAAACAGCACTCCTCCGCCCTCTCGGCCTTGTCTATCTTTGTGAAATAGGGAGTAACCGGGAAGAGTAAATTCGCCTAAATGATGCCTGGTGCTCGATTTCATCCACGATTCAGTGATAGCTATTATGTCGATACTTTCATTCAACGCAAGGATACCTAATTCTTCGATTTTGTCTCTGAGACTTCTAGCGTTCACGTAGTAACATTTGAGAGTACCATTAATCACATTGACTTGATTTGCTTGACTTATTTTGCTACTACTCTGAGGTCTTGTGTTGGAGTCAATACTTTCGCTTTCGTTTACACGGGTTACACTAGCGGAGCTGTGACTACTGCCTCTAACTCGGACTGGATTGATGACAGGAACTTTTTTGCTAGGACATGTGGTGGTGTTTTGATGGGCACTTGTATTTGTTGTGTATTTTGTGTTGAAATGGGCGGAAGTCGCTGTGTCGTTTCATCGGGTACTGCTGGTTGATTTGTTGGTATGATATCGTTTACGTTTCTTGACTTATTTTCGTTGACAAGTCTAGCGCCAATATTTTTAAGTATGTTTCCGATAGTATCAAGTCCATACGTGTTAATGCGAGCCTTGTTGGTGATTCTATTAAAGATATAGTACTTTGGGTCGATCATCGTATCTCAATGATCCGAAAAAGAGATTTTTTGGGCTTTGCAGAAAGTTGCTAAGCGATTGTTAAGAAAAATCATCTTGCTTTATTTATATCTACTTTGATTCGGATGGGGCAGGATGCCAGTGACGTGAAGGTTCGCGTGTGAGGGTTTGATGTTGTTTAGCATGGCTTCATACTTTTTCCATGTCGATTCCGTCTGCGTCACGTCTTTAGCTCCGACTTGTATTATAATTCGCTTAGATGAATGTATCCTTTCCTCTGCGATTATGCCTGCGACCTCGTCAAGTCTTAAATCGTCTTTGCCAAGTATTTTTAGTTGAATTCTCCCTTTTTGCTGATTTGATTTGAAAGAGGTGACATTGTAATCACCTATCACAATAATTTCCTCTGTATTTGGAGAGTCCATTTCATCGGGCAATACATCGAATCGGTTACGTGTATTAGGTCGAAAGTGGTGAGATTGTGGTCCGACGTGTGTTGCATTGTCACAGCGTGGCTGCCTCCTTCTAACTACAGTTGAGTTCAGTGCTTTGCTGTCTCTGACTGGATTTACTGTCGGTTTAATACGATCATCTGTCTCAGCGTCTAGAGTCGAAAGATTTTTGGCGAATTCGGAGTCTAGGTGCACTTGGAGTTCTTTCACTTGATTTTGGGTGGCCTCGACAGTTTCGTTGACAGCTGCTAATTTGCTGCTTATCAGTTCTTCAAATTCGTGAAATTGTTTCAGCACGTTTTCCAATTTTAATTCAACAGCTATCAATCGGGTCTCCGTGTTGACTGTCTCTGTTAAGGATAAACCATCGAAAGCGTGACTGATTTGTGCTTTCAGTTGTTCGGTTTCCTCTGCCGCTATACAAAGTTTACAGCGCAATGTCTTGCATTCCGCATTTGAGGGACTGCTACGCAAAGTCCTAGCAGTGAAAGAAGAACTTTGGCAATCCATTAGTTCGGGGGCGTACGAGGTGTGGCAGATGCCGCATTCTAGCTTAGTCTGAACCATCTTGGACTGTTATAGAATTTACCGTTGGGAAAATGGACCGTTAGCCCTAGTTCAATTTTTTGTGATTTCTTGTAGACAGCAGATATGAATTCAGTACTATAATTAGATGCGGGATGTGACGATTATGACGCCGATTCGAAAACGGAATTAAAACGGGAATAAAACAAATGAGAGTTGGATGCGCGTATCGTCGGATGCAAAGCTAAACTAACTTGTGGTTGCTCCTAGCTGCTTCTCTCTAAGGGAATGATATCATGGTCCTGGGCACCAACCTTGTACCAGACATGACCGGCG
Source organism: Gammarus roeselii (assembly GCA_016164225.1). NCBI lineage: Eukaryota > Metazoa > Arthropoda > Malacostraca > Amphipoda > Gammaridae > Gammarus > Gammarus roeselii. The sequence continues at coordinate 4,795 of SDVV010040963.1, read as the reverse complement.
GAGTATCAGAAGATGACGAAAAAATAATTACAATTCAGTACGTGGGGTGTTATGAAATCGTAGCACGAATCTAAGCTGCAAGATGTAAAGTGGTACAATACAACGTATGTGGGCAATAGCTCATTGCACGCGGGTAATAGCTGATTGTACGTGAGTAATGGCTGATTGTACTTGGGTAATAGCTGATTGCACGCGTATAATAACTGATTGTCCGTGGGCAATAGCTGAATGTACGTGGGTAACAGCTGATTGTACGTGGGTAATTGCTGATTGTACGTGAGTAATAGCTGATTGCACGCGGATAATAGCTGATTGTACGTGGGTAATAGCTGATTGTGTGTGGGTAATGGCTGATTGTACGTGGGTAATAGCTGATTGTACTTGGGTAATAGGCGATTGTACTTGGGTAATAGGCGATTTTAAGTGGGTAATAGCCGTTTGTACGTGGATAATATCTGAATGTACGTGGGTAATGGCTGATTGTACGTGGGTAATAGCGGATTGTACTTGGGTAATAGCTGGAAAAGTTAATTCAAATATGACCTGAACAAAGAGAGCACACGTGAAAAACTAAAAAGCTAATAAGCATCTAATAATAATCTTAAAAGACATGAAATAACGCCAATAGAAAAATTGAAGCATACTAAAAATTACCTCAATATACTGTCCTTAAAGAAATGCGCAAACAATGAAACGTGAGCTAATGAACCCCCCAAAAAAAGGGATTACAGAAAACACGAATAAAAGCGAATGGGCGAATAAGAGCAGAAAACACCTTGGTGAAGTCTTGAGAGCTCGTGGACACCAGCTTATGAGTTCAAAGAAGAGATCATCAAACTCGCTGGATAATCTAAAAAAATGCGCAAGGCAATAATCGGGGGCTCGAGAACGAAGGATAATGAACACAACAGGTAATCTAATGGGACATGAATAAGAGCTAATAAGCTAGTAAACGCAAACTAATGCACAAGAAAGAAAATCTAAGTATCAATTTCACTATGGCAGTTTTCTGCAGCCGATAAAATAGTTGGCAATTAGAACTTTGCTACTGACACTGTTATTACTTAGTACTGTTTATGATGTATATTGCCTCAGCACAAAGCGAATGCTGGCAGAAAACACGTAAATATTCCTGTCTTGCATATAACTTCAGGTGTAACATCTACAAGTACCATGAAAAATGTTATTGTGTTACTGGTTGCCTAACGACTTCCAACAATATGTCAATAATGGCGGCAATATATTTCAAGTATTGATATTTACATACTATTATTAGCACCGCCTTGAAGGAGTCTGGGTGAACAATTTACAGCCCGTGTTATTGAAGGGGCCGCAGTATGCGGTGAAGGAATGAATGGCAGCGTAGTGGAGGATGAGAGGCGGTTGAGGTTGGTAGGAGGCTGTCTTGCTGTTAGAAGGTTACACTGGCGGGAGGCTCTCACTGGCGGGAGGCTCTCACTGGTTGAAGGCTGCATTGATAATAGTCATGTTGTTGGAGGGGACTTGATGGTGCTTCTTTATCGGCACTATTGACAATATTTCGGCGAGTGTCCCGGTCAGCTGTGATGGGTGTGTAAAGTCGCAAGGCAGTTGGTAGGGATAACATCCATGGAGAAGTGTACAAGCATGCCTTCCACAGATTGATTATCGGGTTAGTTATTTTCTTCTGTGGCTGCATTCGGGTCAAGCATTGACCAAAGATGTAATTCAGGAAATTGTTGTCCCGCTTCTAAAATGTTAAACGAAGGATCCGTCGGGCATCAATACTTATCGTCCCAGTGTTATTGCTACATCAATATCCAAAGTTCTGAAGCAGATAATTCTCGCAAGATTGCAAACGTATTTGTTCACGGCGAACAGTCAGTTCGGTTTTCAAGGAGGACCATGGTACGGGAAGGGTCGATATTTGCTTTGCTACAAATAGTAGAAAAAGTGACTCATATGTTCATATGTGCTTCTTAGATGCAAAGAAAGCGTTTGTTAGAGTAAATCACTGGACTTTGTTCAAGAAACTAATTGAGAGGGGATCCCCTCCTCGTATCGTAGGGTTCCTACAGAGAGCAGAAATTTCTTGTGCTGTGGGGTAGTTTAAAATCATCTCCCTATCGACTATCATTATGCAGAGAGAACGTAGGGTGTCAAGTTGCATATTGCTGTGTTAATAATCTTATCTATGTCGACGATAAGGTGTTCATAGCTCCAACTCCATCTGCATTGCAGAAGCTTCTAGATATTTGCAGTAATTTTGCCTGGCTCTATGATATTGTGGATAGCACCTCGAAAACTGTGTGTATGTTGGTAAGGTTAAAGGGCCGTTATCGTCACTTCTCGACTGATGTTAAGCTAGATGGTGGCACACTCGATTTTTTTAGACTTATTTCAATTTATTTGGCATAGTGTTACTTCAGATTGGGCTGCATATAAGGATGTTGCTAAGCGGACCAGATGAAAAAAAAACATAAATAACTTGCTAACACGGAAGTTTTTAATTACGCCAGAGGAAGCAAAAATACAGCTTTCAAATCATGGAGTTACCCAATTTATTGCAATGCTATGCACTTAGAGACATTTCTGCCAATGTAATACGAGGAAGCTGACTGTGAGCTATAATGCCACCTTTTGTCCACTGGTGCAGGTACGAGGTCCGCGATCAGTGGATCTGCAGAAAACGCATCGGATCACATTAAAGTACTGTTTTTGTACCGGGCCCTAACAATATAACCGTCATCTCAGTTTGCACTAGCGATGCGCTCGCTGTGTCGTAAATGTTAGGACGTTAGAGACTTACTATACACTCTAGAAGGAAGAGAATATGTGTGTTCGTTATATGAAATTGGTAGTCTTAATGTGCATCCTAATTTGACTCGTCTGTCCAACCCTTGTTCACTACTAAAAATTAAATTATTGTCAATTGTGTGTCAAAGATTCATCTATGCCCTTAGCGGTTTTTAATAAAAAGGTTGTTATTCATATTCTCATTCTTCTTATTATTATTATTACTCCCTACGAACAGGTCAGCGGATGACCAAAAACAACAGTTATCACGATTGATTACTCCTACCATTTGAAAATGGGTCTCGTCTGAGAATTCAAGTCATCCCAATCCGTGTGGTGTCTATTCCAGACGCTGCAATTCCTCCGTGGCATATTTGAGACTCTTTCAAATTAGGTGTAATGTAGGTGTAATTAATTTCGATGCGAAACACGACAGATTTTATTACGTGAAAAAGCTTAGAAAATCGGCGGACTGGTGTTTTGGGATCTCTTTCAAAGTGTTAAATTACGTGCTGAAATGATTTTGATTTCGGAGGCTGCTTCTTCGGCACGTTTCAAACGTTGTCCTTTATCATAGCGAGTACTTCCAATCATTACTCCAAGTCTCCTAATGACGGTGACCAAATTTTATGTTCCTTCATATGAATTGAACACATTTAATGCTAGAAATAATACCAGCATTTGGTGAATAGTTAGGGCCTGACATATTTGGACTGAAATCTTGGATAATAAAAACCTTAGATAGAAAACTGAGACACTTTATATTGACGAGAAACTACTAATCTTGCATCGTATATCCATGATCAATTTTTTTGTCACATATATGGCTACTCTGCATCAACTAACTGTATTGTCATACCGCATTTTTTTTTCTGAAAAAAAAACATTTTCCCTTTCCATCAAGCGACATTCGATTGAAACAAGGGTGCTTTGCCCCCACGTGGTCGCCTTGACCCACGCAGTACAATGCAGTTGTTACCTGGAAAACGACTGATTAATAGAATGCAAACGCATAAGAAAAAAAAACATAAGCATGGAGAGTGTGACTTCCTAGGCAGGAGCGTAGAGAGCAGTGCTGGTTGAGCTGTGAAGGTAGCTACCGCAAAGGTGAAGGATTTTGTATAGCAGGATATAAAAAAAAATCATCGGTGTGTAAACGTATAACTACGTGATATTTGATATTGATTGTACTGTTAGTTTTACTGTTCGTCTACTCATCTGTTGCAGCAATGATTTAGACACAGTACACTAAGTATGAACATCAGAAGTAAGGTCAACATTACGCTGCACGATGAAGAAAAAAATGACGTGATGATCGATATGGATCTGAATGTGAACACATTCTAAAAACACTATCTAAAACCTTTTAGTTCTGCAAACATTTGCTATCAGATAATAGAACAAACGTCAACAGGAGACCCGCATGCCTTTTTAGCTGCCTTTATGATTTCTTGAAGGCCGACTGAGCAGCTGAGTCGGACAATATCAAAAAATATGCTTCACAATGCAATGTAGTAGCTTTCAAGAAAATCCAATGTCAATATTTTTGTTATATAATAATAAAATAATAATAAAATATTTATTGACAACCAATATGGGAATAGTATTACAATTGAGACATCTTATTTTAGGGTTACAGTGAGAACAAAGTTATAAAATTACCGCACACAACCAAGAACAAGTTACGGCATACAACTCTATCCTGCCTATGCGTATAGTAATTCTCTCCATCGCCTTAACAATGACGAGGCAGCGAGCGCATCACCAGAGCAGATTGCAACGAGGATTTCATTTGGGGAGTTCATAACTCGAGTCATAAGGCTGTGTGCCGCTTTACGGAACAGTACCTTGATGTGATCTGATTGGTTTTCAGCAAAAACCCTGCTCGCTGACGTCGAGCGAGGGACCTGCATCAGCCGTCTAAATGTGTCATTATAACTCACTGTCAATTTCCTCACGCTATATTGAAAGTATTTTCTCCACATTGCATTACAATAAATCGGGTAACAATATGATTTGA
>SDVV010040962.1:0-10486 GCA_016164225.1 Gammarus roeselii | reverse complement strand
CATACATACATACATACATACATACATACATACATACATACATACATACATACATACATACATACATACATACATACATACATACATACATACATACATACATACATACATACATACATACATACATACATACATACATACATACATTCATACAATCATACACACAGATACACACACACACACACACACTCATATATACACATATACACCGTGAGCAAGACGAGTAGATTCATATCTTCAGACCATATATGGCCCTCGCCATCCATCATGCTCGATGCATAGCCTGAGCTTTTGAAATATATATATGTATATTTATATATACTTCAAAATGAACTGAGAAGTATGAGAAACCTTGTATTCTGTTAATTTCAACTAGAAGAAAGAACTAAAATTAGAAGTGCATCGGGTAATGTTTTCATGTCGCGCACTTAATGTTCATTTTCTAAATGAAATGGGATTTGGTCCGATGGGGCATTTCCTGGCAAAAACCTTTGACTACTTGATGAAGGAACTGAAGCTGGTCTTCTGCCTTGGCCTCCCCACTCCTCGTGAGCTCTTGGACCGGAGCCACCCCACGTTCCGCCGCATCATTGGTCACAACCAGCCCCGCGACTCATTTCAGACCAGCTTGATAGGAAGGACTATCTTTCCAATTTGCCGTGTCCTCATCAAAAAAGCTTGTGTCGATGTGCAGCAGCTTGAAAAACCTCTTGGTATAAATAGTTGCAAAAGAGGCATGGTAATGTCTTCCAGTCCATCAAGAAGAGCCCTGAATCGTGGAAAAGTTTTTTTGGACCTGCCAACTGTCATTATGTTTGCGGTGAAGGACTCCTCTTCCTGAAGAAACAGTTCTTCATCAAGGAGTGTCATTCCAACATTGACATTCCATACAGACCTATACCAGAGATGGCGTGCCAGCGTGTTTGTCCCTGACTTTAGGGTGATCGCGTTCTCCTCATCCTCCTCCTCCAGGGCCTTGAGAATGGTGATGTCAAGACGGGGAGCTCTGGTGGCTGAACGAGCCCAGAACCAGACACGATCGTAGTGTTTTACTAGGAAAATGCTAGTCAGTCTTTTTTTTTTTAAATCGCCCGATCGTGCCTCACGGGAGGTCGGAGGTCTGAGAACTGGAGATTGAAGATCCAGATCTTCAGGCCATTTATAGCCCTCGTCATCCATCGTGCTCGATGCACAGCCCTGGCTTTCGAAAGACGATGCTTTGGCGGTCATATGGTACCCCTCCAAGAAAGATCTTCCTTAAGATGGCATCTTCCGCTGCCTGGTAGGCTGTTGTGACCACAGAGGGCCAGAACTATTTGAATTGCTGAAAAATTGTGACTCCGGGGCTCTGTGACACCTCCGGAATCAATGCGAAGAAGACCAGGAGAAGCTCCAGTATATGATACCAACAAGATGCAAGCTTGCAATAAATTACAAACGCCCAAGGATTCCAATTTGGACAGGAGCACAGCATGACTCACCACATCAAATGCCTTAGAGAAGTCCAGCATCACAACATTCACAATTTACCTCATCCATCCACCTCCCAACATCATACTAGGTCAACAGCAATTGGTCCTCAGTGCTACGGCCTCTCAGAAAACCATGCTGATGAGGTGACAAAATATTATTGCTCTCAAGATACTAAGTCAACCGTGATACAACAATTCTTTCCATCGATTTGCAGCAAACCGATGTCAAGCTTACAGGCCTTTAATCCAGAGGATCAGTGTGGGACTTGGCCTTGAATATTGGTATAACCAGCGATCTGCTCCAGGCTTCGGGGACCATTCCTGCCCTCAATGACTTTTGAAAAATCAAACAGTGGGAAGGAGAGCTCAGACCTGAATCTGAACGACGACCTGCCTTTTCTGGAGGCAGCACCATATGAAGTAACGTTGCCAGCTCAACGCGCCTCTCGCCAGCCACACGAGATGAAAACCCGTGATCTGCCACCAACGACCAAACCCGCCTTACTTCATGCCCAACCAAGGCTTCCCTTGATAGTTGTGCAGGCTAGCCAGGTTACTCCTCAACTCGAAAGTCTTTCTGGTGCCATCATTAGGGCATCTATTGGCCATTGGGCTCTAACTCGCTAAGCCACTCCAGATTATAATCCTTAGGGAATTGCACCTAATTCCTTACTGCGTGATAGCTACCCCATCTCCACCCCATTATTGTCTCAAACCGGAGAAACTTGTTCACCAATGACCAGCGCTAAGCGCGCTGACTCAGACCTGGACGATGATGATCCAATGGAAATGACCCTTCGTTGACTGATGGCCACAAAAGAAGCTCCATCAGGGACAGAGTGTACAAAATTGAAATTGAATAAGACTTCATCAATTCGAGCCTAGACTTCAACTTTCTCTTAGCTAATCTCCTTATGTCTAATACATTTGTATTCTAATGGAACATTGCAAGATATCGCGCTAACTATGCTGAGGTACTGAAACTAACCCAAATCTATAATCCAATGGTAGTTTGTCTCCGGGAAACTTTAGTGGGGCTGTACAAGCCATTTTTTCGCAGGAAGTATCTAGCCCACACTTCATCTCGTCCGCTGCCTATGCTCGACCGGGCACAGGCCTAGCCGGAATAGTATATCAAGCAATCACATGTAACCTAATCCCTGTACAAGCAACATTAGAAGCCTGAAACGCCCTGTTATTATCTGTAACCTATAAATGAGGGTGTGAGGCGCGCCTTGCCGTCGGTCACCCCCCTTTCTGGGTGATGCGGCGTAGTGTCTGTATCTGTATATATTTCTCCCAACGAACTTTTCTCATCCACACTACTCGTTAATCTCGTTGGTCAACTTCATGCGCCCTTACTTGTTGATGATCTTAATGCCAAACACCCCCAATGGGGGGGAGGGGGGCATATCTAGCTGATGAACGTGGAGGACATGTCGAAGCATCCTATCTTCCAATATTGCGCTCCATAATACTGGAGAACCGACGCACTTTTTACTCTGACAGCCTCTTTCTCGGCTATTCACTTATCCTTTTGCTTCCAAATCCTCTCCCCAGACCTTGCCTGGCAAGTGCTGGATGAGCCCTACGGGAGTGACCACATCACCATCGCTACTTTTCATCATGAAGATACTGATACCGCTCGGCGATTCCTGATGCGTAAAGCCAACGGGCAATCGTTCACTGCCTGCGCAATAACGCCTCTCACACCTCAGGATGGTGAAATAACCTTTGTGAAGTGGCAGAAAAACGACGGAAGCGTGCATTCAATCGATACCGACGCATCAAAGCGGAAACAGATTGAATTCCGTTTGGGCGAGAAACTGCAAAAGCACAAAATGCCTACTTCCCATCTCGAAAATAACATTATGGGAGAACTTTGTATCATCCATTAATATGAACACAGCCGTGTCAAAAGTGTAATCCCGCACACGAAAAATGACGGGAAGTGCTGTTCTCATCCTCTTCAACTCTAATGGTAAGGGAATAACCCACTCCGACCCGCAGGAAGTCATGGAACTCTTTGCAGCACACTACTCTTTCGTTAGCTCAGATTTTGGGTGTAGTCATACTTTCCGTAAAACAAAGCGTATTTTGGTACAAAAGGATCTATACTTTTCCCACACATTATCCTGCGCCCTACAAAGTACCAATTACTGTACGTAAAATTCTCTGTGCAATTCTCGCCTCCAACCCCTCAGCACTTGGCGAAGATTTAATTTCCTACGAGATGCTCCGTCACCTACACCCATTTGCACACTCTTACTTACGTCTTATTTACAACACAGTCTGGTCTACCTACTCTTATCCCGACCGGTGGAGGGAGGCTGTGGTTCTGTCTTTCCCAAAACTTAGCAAGAATGGTCCAGCTACCGCCATGTAACCCTCACCTTGTGTGAAGCAAAGGTTTTGGAGAAGATAGTGAATGCCCGACTGACCCAGCACCTAGAAGCTAACTCGCTCCTCTTCTCTTTACAATTCGGGCTTGCATCCTGCTATTAGCGCAGGATGCATTATTGCGCGTTATGACTGATATCCAGGGTGCCTTGGACCGCAAGCAACACACTGTCTGCGTTTTCTTTGACCTTCAGAACCCATACGATACAACCTGGCGAGAGTTCCATCAGAAGGTACTCCGGGGTCACTTGAAATTTTTAATCCGGAACTTTCTCTTCAGTGCCCAAATCGGCCATCACCTCAAGTACACATACCTACCCAAGATGAGGGGGTACCCTAGGGTAGCGTCCTTTCTTGTACTCTATTTGAGATCTCGCTAATAACGGGATCACGGGGGTGGTCCCCCCCTCCGTGAATGGTGGGATCACGGGGGTGGTCCCACCCTCCGTGAATGGTGGGATCACGGGGGTGGTCCCACCCTCCGTGAATGGTTCTCTGTAGCTGTGTCCCAACTCCAACGTCAACTACAGAGTGCAATTGCTCAGGTGGTTGCTTGGACAGAATTTCGAGGCTTAACAACCACCTCCTAAAGCAAAACATGTGCACTTCATATCCATCGGTCCCACACCTAAACGGAACTAGACCTCAGACTCTATGGAGTAATGATCTCTTTCCTATCAACAGTCCGCTTTCTAGGACTAATATTCGATCAGAAACTAACCTGGAAGTACCACGTGCAGCTGCTTGAGATAGACTACTAGCACCGATTTTTAATTTTTTGGATTGCATCACACTGCTACTGGGGTACAGGCAGAACAACATCGGTACGCCTTTACCGCGCTATCATCCGGTCCAAACTGGACTAGGTATGTGAGCATTCTCTATTGCTCCGCGAAACCAAATATTCTCGGAACAATAAAACTAATTCACAATACCGTCCTTCGCGCCTGTACTGGAGCATTCCGCTCCTCCCCTATTGTCAGCCTACTTTTTGAAACTGGTGAACTTGGACTTACTCTGCAACGAGAGCAGATTAAGATCGTTCAGGGTGTCCAGTCACTGCACAGTGGGTTGGATACAGTTGACACGGTTGCAAGGTCCTGGAACCTTGGACTGAATCCGGAAAAAGTATTGTGATACGCTTTCATTGAGGTTGCATTGATTTTAATGCTTTGGTTCCAGCTAACCAGTACATCCTGCAAGGCAGCACATTAAAGTTTGTCCCTGCACATGAAGACTTGGGTGTCAGTGTTGATACCAGTCTCCGATTCCACCATCATATTCGTGTGGTTGCTGCAGAGGCTGCTGGGTTGGCCAACTGTGTGTTGAGATGAACTGTTTGCTGGTCACATGAATTTATGTTGTCCCTGTATGTTTCGCATATTCGTCTACTTATTGAATATGCATCCGGCGTTTGGAACACTGAATTTTGTGGGGACTGCAGGCTGCTGGAGTCTGTCCAGAGAAGATTGACTAAAAACATTGATGGACTTTCTAACATGGACTATGTTGGTCGTTTGAGATGCCTTGATTTGTTTTCTGGCAAGGGTCGGCTTCTTAGGGCAAACCTGACGCAATTATTGGAAAATTTTGCATGGTAAATGGGGATATTTGCTAACTATGTTCTCTTTGACTCCGAGAGTTGGTAGCTAGTAGAGGTCATTCGCTGAAGCTGGCGTTTCTTCCTTCAGTGTGAGATGTGTTGGTGTGTGGAATGACTTGCCTGCTGACGTAGTGCAGCTGACTGATATCACTCGCTATAAGCAAGCACTTGCTGATCGGATGTTTGAAGAATTTGTATATCTCGTGCAGAGACTCATCACGTTGATAGCTTGTTTATCTTCACTGATGGATTTAAAGATGATGATGCTGTGGGCTGTGCAGCGGTACTCCCCGAGCGCGTCATCGTTAGGAGGCTCTCGCCATCAGCGTCAGTCTTCACTGCTGAGCTCACGGTCATTGCTGACGCCTTCTTGGCTTCCGATACTCTCCCGATTTCAATATTTCAATCTTTAGTGATTCGCTTAGAAAGTTTCAAACCTTGAAGACCTTCAACAACTGCCGCCCTATCGTTTAAGCAATCATGCGCTGGCTTGTACGATTATTCTCTAGGAACAAGAACGTTCGTTTGTGTTGGGTTCCGGGACACTGTGGGGTTGCGGGCAACGAGCAGGCAGACGGAGCAGCACGAAGAGCTGCAGCGGAGGCTTCCATAAAAAGACTTTATTAACCCAACATTTGAAAGAGCTGTGCGAAATATATTGAACATGGAGTGGTCTGATGTTCCTGTGACAGAATAAATTGCGCACTATCAAAGACGCACCCACACCGTGGGTCTCTTCAAGCAGTCGATCTCGACGAGCTGAGCTGATTCTATGCCGATTGAGCATTAGACGGTAGACCAACGCACGGAGGCGTTGCCACCCCATACTGCATGGACTGCTCCGTCCCTCTTACAATAGCTCATATCTTAGTCGAGTGCCCAAACTGGAAGGAATATCGACAACGTACTTCCCCAGGAGCCATTTCCTGGACCTTCCTAATAAATACACTCTACTCTGCCTAATGCTCACTGAGTTCCCTCAGAGGCAATTCATTGCGGAACCACTGCTCGATTACCTTCGAGAAATCAACCTCTTTGATGATATCTGATCTTTTTGAATTGATCACGCTTATCTTACCTACCGATAGACTCCTCCATCCCGGAGGACCACTGTTTCTTTGCTCATTTTGAAATTTGAACAGTTATGTGACCTCTCTCTATAAACAGAAGTGACATGAGCATGCCAGAGACGAACAACGACTTGGAAGGACATAGAATCCAGTGCACTAGAAAGCCGTGGGACTGTAATCAAATATCTTCCATTATATTCCACAAATATAGCCAGCTATAATATTGAATTACTTTATAGATGAACAAATATTGCAATTTGTTAATTTTATTGAGATGATCTCTGTCCTGCTTGGTGATTTCTTTCATAAACTAGAGCATTTGATGAATGTTAACTATTACCATCAAAGTAACCTGATCAGATAGCTAGCTACTTATGACTGAATCCATAATCCAGTGGTTTATCAGCTGGCAAATTGTATCAACCGTTATTTGTCTTTTAATTCTTATCTCATTACATGCTGCAGTGGGCGTGCGCGTCAAATTGACGGACCTGAGCAGCTCGGTCCCCGCTCCTGTGCAGCACGGCAAAGGCAGCGCCCCCTGGGCAGAGGCGGAGGCAAGGCTGGAGAGAACGGAGCCGGTGGCCGAGAGCGGCCGACTCTTCATCAGGAACCTCTCCTACTTGGTCACCGAGGAGAGACTAAGGGAAAAGTGTGCATCGTATGGTGAGAAATACCGAGTCGCCTATTTCTTAAGTTCGGTGATTGGTTGTGTAATGTGCAAAGTAATAAAACGTGCATAATAAACCCTATATTTATAGAAATGGACACAAGCTAGCTAAGGTGTTGTTGATACTAACATTTGTGATCTACCTTGTCATCATGATCTGTTAATCCCTTACCTCCGTCTCACCCCAGGCGAAATCGCTGAGCTTGAGCTGCCGATCTGCAAGCAAACGCGAAAGCCGAAAGGGTTCGCCACGGTTACGTACCTGTGCCCAACTAGCGCCGTGATCGCCTTGAACAGCATGGATGGTACCGAGCTAATGGGCCGCCTGCTTCACGTGCTTCCCGCCCTGCCTGAAGAGCAGCTCGAGCTGCAGCGCGGGGGCAACACCTCGTCCTTCAAGCGGGACAAGGAGCAACAGCAGAAGGCCAACGCTGCCTCCTGGCACAACTGGAACACGCTTTTTGTTTCCAGTGCAGCCGTGGCCGATATTATGGCTAAGAAGTTTAATAAAACTAAAGAGCAGGTGAGAGCTGAGGGTTGGAGTTGAGAATTAAAGCTTTTCATGACTGCTTTGTATTTTTCAGTCAGCAGTTCAACTTGTTGACAAAATTCGATAGGAATACCACCACTCAGGTTAACTAAGCAGCAGCAGTAATGGAATGTCCCCATATGAATGCTTCAAACAGCAATCCGATAGCTTTCTTATTCAAAGTAAGGTTCATTAAGTTAGTATTTTAATATCGATTCAGATATGTTGAGAGACGCTAGGCGAAACCTCCACAAATTAGGTGGCTGACGCATGACGCACCTCACACTTCTCTCTGCACTCACACACTTAGACCAGTCTTCACACTTCGTGTGTGATGCAGGGTATCAACAACTACCAACTACTCTCACTGGTTTATTGAATAGGTTAAGTAGCATGGACTGAGAGACCTTTATTATATTTTGAAACTATTCCTCCTGGTAAATAAATAAGAATGGATAAATTATCCATTCCTTCTTAGTTTCATCTATTGTTTCCATGATCGAATTGCAATTTGACTTTGATGTTCATTTCTGTTCTCAGTTTTTGATGTAGCTCAAAGCTTGAATTTAATTATTTATAATTTTACTGTAAATTTCCAGAGAAATGAAGAGATACAGAAACAGACACTAGGCCGCATCCCCCAGAAAAGGGGGTGGCCGACAGCAAGGCGCACCTCACACCCTCATACGCTCACACTCACACAACTTAGCTCTTTTGTGCTAAAGGGCCCGGCCGGTAGCCCCTCAACTTACACTCTGGGTCCCGAGTGCAGTCCGAGGAACCGTCGTCGGCAGCAGGGCCCGACAGTTTTCACTGGTTTACCCCCGCCGCGTCATAATGACCGGGCCCCCCCCACCCACGCCCATCCCGACAGCGGGATGCCAAGGGCGGGAAAGCACATCAGAGCAGCGTCAAAATCAACCATTCACAATCATTCTCCACTCACGCCTGTTCATTGCACGCTCTCGCTACCTCCACATTCATGTCTCTCCTTCCCAACGCCTGCTTCAGACCATCTATCCACCCAAACTTCGGTCTACCACTCGCCTCCGCATTCATCACCCTTTTCACCAATCTCCCTTCATTCATCCTCTCCATGTGCCCGAACCATCTCAGTACACGCGAATCCACTCTGTTCTCCAACTTCTTCACCATCCCTGTTCTGCTTCGAACCACGTCGTTGGTGATCCGGTCTCTCAGCGTTACTCCAGCAATGCTCCTCAAACACTTCCATCTCGAAAACATTCAACCTTCTTCTCTCCTCTGCTCTCACCCCCCAAGCCTCAGCTCCGTTGAGTACAGTTGGGACAATAACACCCTCATACAGCCCTCTCTTTGCTTCCATCTCCAACCTCCTACAGCTCATTACACTCTTTAGTGCACCCAACACTTTACATCCCTCCTTCACTCGCGCCTTCACTTCAGTTTCCACTAGTTCAGTTTTCTCGACATGGGAGCCAAGATACTTAAAACACCGAACTTCCTCCAAGAGTTCTCCATTTAAGTGACACTAATTTTGCTCGCATTGACATTCCTCGAGCATCTCATTACTTTACTCTTTACTTACGTTCACTCGAAGCTTCCTCCTCTCACACACTCTCCCAAACTCAGACACTAGTCTACATAGCTTCTCCTCCGAATCCGCAACCAGGGCCGTATCATCAGCAAATAGCAACTGGCTCAACTGCCAACTCCGCCCACTCGCTTCCAACAGTTCCAAGCCACGACCCAGCACACTCGCGTTTACCTCCCTGACCACTCCTTCCATATAGAGGTTGAACAGCCATGGAGACATCACGCAGCCTTGTCTCAGTCCCACTTTCACTGTGAACCAATCACTCACCTCGCTTCCCACTCTGACACATGCTCGGCTGTCAGCATAGAAACTCTGCACTGCTTTCAACAGATGTCCGCCCACTCCATACAAACGCAACACCCTCCACAGCGCCTCCCTGTCAATTCTGTCGTATGCCTTCTCCAGATCCATGAAGGCCCAGAACACACATTTCCTTTGACAAGGTACTTCTCACATACCTGTCTCACTGCAAAAATTTGATCGGTAAACCCTCTACCACTCCTAAATCCTTTTGATCAGCACTCTCCCGTACAACTTACCAACCACACATAACAGACTGATACCTCTCGAGTTGCAGCATTCACTTTTATCTCCTTTGCCCTTATATAGCGGAACAATGCAGGCACTGCGCCACTCACTCTGTACCACGCCTGCCGCAAAACACAAGTTCAATAACCTCACCAGCCATTCGACAATCGTTACTCCACCCTTCTTCAGGCACTCGGTCGCTACTCCACCTAAACCAGGGGCTTTTCCTGCTTTCATCACGTCCACCGCCTCTTGTACCTCTTCCCTGGTAATGTCAGCAACAAGTCTTTCTCCCAAACCTGGCATCCGAGCACCACCACCCACAGCAACAATGTCAGCCTCTCTGTCATCCTCGACATTCAACAACTCATCAAAATATTCGGCCCACCTCTTCCGTACATAACCACTTTCCAACAACAACTGGCCGTTTTCATCTTTCACCACTTCTTCCTTTCCAGTCTCTCCCTTTCTCACCCTCTTCACCTTTTTCCAGAACATCTTTTTGTTCTCCTAAAAATTCTGGCACAACCGTCTGCCCCACCTGGCATCAGCGTCCCTTTTGGCTCTCCTCACCACCCGCTTCACCTCGTTTCTCCTCTCTTTGTACCTTTCACAAGCCACCTTCGACTTCACCTGCA
>SDVV010040961.1:0-10486 GCA_016164225.1 Gammarus roeselii | reverse complement strand
CGGCATACGCAGCAAACTTCCTTCCTTAATGTACTCACAAAACTGGACAACAAACGTAAGAAGAGAACAATACGCCTCTTGGCCTAAACCAACAACTGTGGAAGACCATAGAAAACCTTTAGGTACCTGGGATTTCATGTGGAGTCTGTTGGACAAGAGGTAACGTGTGAAATTCAGAGTGAAGGAAGGGTTGAAAGTGCTGGGGGCGCTGAAGAGTGTAATGGAGCGTTGGACCTGTGGTATGGAAACAATGTGAGGATTGTATGAGGGGGTAGTAGTTGCTACTATGCCCTGTGGAGCTGAGACGGGGCGGCTAGAGCGGATGAGAACGTTGAATGCATAGACGATGAAAGGTTAGCAATGGATGGAGCTGAATGACGTGGAGGTATAGGATCAATAATGACGGTATTCTGAAAAACTGAAATGGTGGCAAAATTGTAAAACAGGGTAGATCCACGGGTTCTGAGGCACTTCAGACACATGGTGAATTTGGATGAAAATAGAATGGTGAAAATTACGATGTAAGCGGATGAGTGTGGGAGCAGGCGTAGAGGAAGACTGAAGAATTGGTGGATGAAAGTCGAAAAGCGGGCAGTCGGGAAAAGAAGCATCAGTGTGGAGGCAGCAGAAGTGCGTGCAGCAAATAAGCCTGAGTGGAGAATGATTACCTGTCTCGTTGAGTTACGGGACGAACATGGCTAAATATGGGCAGGGCATTTATGACGCAACAGAGTGTGTGTGGGAGTATGAGGTGTGCTTTGTTGTACGCCCTCTCCATTAAGGGGGATTCTGCCTTGCGTCTGTATCCCTTTCAATTACTTAAGATCCGAGTGGTGAAGTTGGATAAAACAAACAATGAATGTTATGATCTCGAGCATTTGACCAGCTCCGGCTCTCACTGCCTCGGTACTGTATGCACTTATGAACACAACTTGACTGGTTCTATATAGACTCTGCGCGGCTGTGGGCAGTCGGAGGAGCGCAAGTCCCATACTCCATTGTTGTAACGTCGTCCTTGCAGATTCTGTGTAAGTCTTCCACGGTCCCTGCGCAGATTCAGTGCCCCAACATGCAATCATTTAGGACTGCACTTTTTTATTCTGTTCCACCTGGAAAAACAATTTATCTTCAATTTATGTGTTCCTTTATTATATGAAAACACTTGGTACAGCATTGTGCCAAATAACGCAGTGACGGGTGTCCACCGCATCATAACTGCAACCCGTGATGATAGAATTTGCGTTGTGCATGCAAAAAGGACACCCCAGGTTCACCTCACAAAGGATCTTATCATTTACAAGAGCGCATGTCAGGGTTGACACTAGTGTAGCGAAAAACCCATCAAACTAGTTAGATCACCTTGCCCAATGATTTGGTAGAAGTGAAGTACTATTCGCCCCTTCAACGTTAACAGTTAATATTTTTTGTTGACCTTCTGCACTAGCGAATATTGGTGCTATGTCTTATAAAACAAACACTCAAGACTCGATCAAGCGTCGTGGTTGCCCCGTATCTGACGTCACATGTATGCCGCTAATGTGCTCGCGGGATGCCCCACCTACAGCGCGGTAAATACGCCCCCAGCAACGTGGTATATATAGCGACTGTAACGTTACGTTGTTTGTGACGTCACAGCTCAGCTGCAGCTTCTGACGTCACGGCTCAGCCACCGCCTCTGAAGTCACGGTTCAGCAACAGCTTCTGAAGTTACGGCTCAGCCACAGCTTCTGAAGTCACGGCTCGGTTACAACTTTTAAGGTCACGGCCCAGCTACCGCCCCAACCATCACTTACCTATCTCCATTGTTTATTGATTAAACTACATATTTGGCAGACCTACCAGTAGCTGATGGAGAATATGCTTCTTGACTGAGGTATTCTGTTTTGTTACCTAGTCTGGCTAACTTTGCTTGGTCTTTGGCCATGTGATTGAGGCCATTCCTTCTATAACTTGTGCTAACAAATACCATCAGCCTTTGGCTGTGCTCTATCTACAATATTGTGGTTGATCATTTATCAAATGACTATACCCCGTGACTAATTATATTCGTCCCTTATTTTGTTGGATTCTTCACTACTAGTAAGAAGTGGCAGCATACCAATTGATGTATATTACTGAGTCCGTGAATAGATTTTAAATAGCTTGGATGAATTATATTAGCATGACTGAGCACCAATGAAAGGAGTGTCAAATGCCTACAGAGCCACTGAGCTATCTCACTTGCTCAGAGGAAATTGTTATTGGCAAACACTCATTTCCTTAGTTAGATACTGAGGCAGACGTGTATCCCAACAGAATATATCTTCTCTCCCTCACAAGATTGGTAATGGATTCCCTAATGACGAGTCACATTAGCTTAAGAAAGTCTGGTTGTGAACAATTGGAATACCAGAGCCGTTAACACTTGGAATGAAGTTTCGATTACCAACTGGACAGCAAGTGTTCTTATTACCAGTCGATGCAATGGTTACAATGATCGAAAGGGACTACATCCCTGATGTCTACCAGTAAGTCCCATTATTTGTATCGGGCTAAACAATTCCTACCATGTGGTTTGTAGCGTGGTTAGTGATTGAAACCCCTTATTTATAAGGCAACCAAATGATTACGAGTTGAGTAGGCTACTCTTTCACAAAGTGCCGTGAAACAAATATTGCCATATGTCAGCTAGGTGCTACACCCAGTAGATGTAATGATTTTAGACATAGCAGGTTACATAAACTTACATTACTTTATTGATAACATATAACTACAAACCCAGTTATTTATACTTCCTCTTGATGACAATGCATTAGTCAGTGTAGGTGAACACCAAGAGCTTAATCAGCTAACTGGGTTATCTGTTACATTTGAACAGCAAATTAAAAGTTCTCATCAATTCCAGGCACAAGTTAACTATAAGCTATTATCACCCTTTTCACATCAGTCATCAATGATGATTGCGGCCATTCACGGTTTGTGTGATCCACCAACACATGTGCTCCCAGTAAACTTAGCCCATAAGACGAACCCTAATTCATGTAGCTAGTACAGCATTACCGCTCTCAAAAGGATTAGAGCAGTCCCATGAGCACAGACACGCTGCACGAAGCCAGCACATCAATCATCTTGATATCCAAAATGAAAAGATCAAAGGAAAGATGTTGAGCTGCACAAGATAATCGAAAGATCATTAGCCTCCAGAATAAAACCGCTATATTTTTGGAGGAAAAGGCTAATAACAACGACTCCCATGTATTATAACAGTCGTCATTTCGCTTCATTTCTTCCCTAGATCATGCTGTCCTTTCTTTTCTTCGCCTGCCACATGTTCCCTCTTCGAGGAGACAACTCACAGATTGATTAATGGCTGCACCTGCCATTGCCAGTCCAGGGGTTGCCACGGACAAACCGTGCCATGATCCACTAGGAGAAAATTTGTTTCCTGATTCCTACTTTGGCGTAATTTGAAGGATAAGGGAATATCTTTCTCGCGTTAACAAACCAGGCCACTGAAACTAAAGACGGGCTATCTTGTGATGCTTCCCTTATAATAAAAAGGAGCACTAGTGCGTAGATATTTAACCACGAACCCACGATGGCCCTCATCTATCGAACATTTACGCGTTCCACAACCGTACCGTAAATTTATTTCGTGTTAAAAGATAGTGATTAGGTCCGGTGTGTTGATCACCCCGTTCATACGAATTTATAGGCTTGCACAAAACTTATTGTGGCTGTAGGTATTATTTGAGTTGCGGTTCAGAAGCACAAATGCTGCACCCTTGCTCACATTTTGTGCTGGCCTAGCTTGGCTTGTGCCAGGCGTACTTTAACAGGCGCCCGCCGAGTTTTAAACGAGGGTAAAATGGCCTCCAGCTCAGTTAGAAGAGCGCAGACCTGAAGTACAGATCTCAGATCATTCCATTAGCTGATCCGTCGGGTGGAGGTACGAACGACTTAAGATGCTATTAGCACTCAGTATCTCATATTTAGATGCGTCTGATTTAGCCCTTCAGCGTTTATTTTGTGTGATAGTTTGCTATATATACTGGTATGTGTTCATACTGGAGGCGTGTGATATTGTCCTTCAGAGTTAATATCCGTTCCTTAGGTTGTTACTGAAATGTAATTCCTCAGTACTCATATCCCGTGTTTGTATCTCCCTACAGGGTGGGTTTTCCGTCAACACCTTTCGTCACACTTATACAACAATTCTTTTTGCTGTACTTTTACACTTTTGTTACGTTGTGTCCGTTATATTGCAATCAATGATTAATGCTCTATTGAGAGTTTACCTGTTGTCATGTTAATTTGTTCCAATTCAATTCAAAAATATTTTTATGAAAACACAGTTTAATCATTTACCTTGCATTTTACCCGACTATCACAACCTGAAAACCTTTACCATAATACATGAAGACCGTCTCACTAATCATTCTGTCTGTGTAACATCAATCTTGAAAATCTCTTTAGTGTCAATCTAACCTTGAGAGTGTAGTTTAATTGATGCAAAGCGAGGCATGATTTACAAATGACAACTCGGCCTCTCTAATATCAATAAAGCATTGTCCTTCTCACCTCAGAGCCGACCTCTTCTCATACAAGAGCCAACTAGCTACTTGGGGAGTCTGCAAAACAGGAAGGAGCATCAACCTGAGCGGTGGTCTAGGACCACCCGCCTCAGCACCATTGCATTAATGCACGACGAATTACGCTTCAACAGGACACATGCAAACATTTATGATCCCTACGGCAGTTTAATTGAGCTCAGATCCCATTGAAATTATTATAAGGCAGATACACAACAGAAAGTGTTCCCAAATGAACTCACATATTGTGGGAGTTTCAGGTTTTAATCTAAGTATAGGGTCTGTTTCAGGACACATCTCTCCAGCATTGAAACGCCACGGTTGATTTGTATTGCATTTGGCGATGCCATATAAATTAGGAACCCATTTCCATAAAAAGATCCAACTAAATGCAAGATGAGAAGGCGGAAAATAAAAATCACATGGCATTTCTGTATGAGAGCTTAATGAGACCACAGGCCTGGGACTGAGGATGGCTCCCTCAAAATCGGACCGTCATCCAACCTATTGTTCAACCGCTCAGTGCGATGTAAAGTTGTCATGCCAGCAAAATTAAACTTAACCCGTTTTGTGATTTTATTTATTGCTGCTCATCAATTTATTCTATTATCGGGAGGTTATAGACATCCAAAAATATAGTTTAAACATTATTTTATACATTTCCTGATCCACTTTAAATCTTATTATCATTACCAATGTATAGCTTCGATGATTTCGCGTTGTGGATTCAAAATGATATTCAAGAAGCTAGTATTCAGCGCTTTATCACATGATGTAGGGCAAAGTTTTGATTTGATTATAATAAATTGTCATCCTACAAAAATAGGATGACAAGATGTTACTGGTGAGAAGCCATTGGAACCAATGCTCACTATTTATAAGTCAACTACACAAACACAGCGAGTGAGTCAGCACTAAAGAACTCACTCAGAATAATATTATTATTAAATGTATATAAAATATATGTGCCCATTAATTTATACTAAAATACATAGATGATGAGATGAAGAATTACAGCGAAGAAATAGTATGATAACATCCCTACTTGGTCATAAATGCTACACGCGCTCATAAATGAGTACAGCTTGTGAACGCAACACTCGTACACATGCATGATAATTACTGGATAGAAACTTAGAGCCGGCTAATAATACTGAATAATTCAATTCCTTGTTTACCCTTAAACGCGCACGTGCTTAGTGCAGCAAAATACTGACTATGGTTGGTACAACTTAGCACGGAAACTTGCACGTTTACCATTTAACCACGGAACAATAAACTATTCCAGGATGTTCCATCTCGTCACTGGCGCGAGTGTGATCAGAAGATCGAGGTTACCCGCGCTTGCTTTACAAATACAATCATAGTGCTATGTTGGAATGAATACATCAAGTTTTCGGGCTGCCAACAGCTTCTAATGATCGTTTTTAAATGAGATTGTTATCTCCATGAGCGTGCTGAAATAAGTATCCGCTATTATTGTCATCATGGGAGGATTCCATTAGGGTGTAGCTGTCGCGCAGTCTGCAGTGGGCAGTGCTGAGGAATTGGGTGTAGTGACCACGAATGGAGTGTTCACTACAGGTTAGCAAGCTTAGATTAATTTTGAAAACAGCCACGTCGATTTTTTTTAATTCTCGGTTTGCGCATCAGATTGTATGTACAACCTTTGATCCTATTGACTACATCCGTTAACATATACCCTACTCTTAGTATTTCGTTCTAGGAATTTATGCATATGCATTTCACATCCATAGGATACGTTATCATGCACCGACGACCATTCGTACTTCCCAACTCCAGTTAATTATCACCCAGGATATGTCCCGTACCAGCTCGCATACCAGCTTGCATACCAGCTCGCATACCAGCTTGCATACCAGCTTGCATACCAGCTCGCATACCAGCTTGCATACCAGCTCGCATACCATCTCGCATACCAGCTCGCATACCAGCTCGCATACCAGCATGCATACCAGCTCGCATACCAGCATGCATACCAGCTCGCATACCATCTCGCATACCAGCTCGCATACCAGCTCGCATACCAGCATGCATACCAGCTCGCATACTAGAAATATGTTCGAAGTGTGCGTCTCCGCACACCGAACTGATTTGGAAGGTTCCATTTTCCAAGCCTCTCATACGGTCCTAAAGTGACCGCGCCATGCTATTTAATTAACATTTTAGTAGATATATAAAATTTTAACGGCACAGGTAAGGTCGAGCGCAGAATTCGAGCAGAACTCTCTAAGGCTTTGACCTTTGAGACAGAATTATATTGCTATGTACTGAACTTCAACTGAGCCGAGTTCTTTGCTGTTATAGTTTATGATGCTCCACTCGGTCTCAAAATTTACATGTTCGCCGTACAAGACAATTGACAACTTTGTGAGTCATCAAAATGTTGGGCCGTAGACACAAACAATATTTTTTTTCCACCGCCTGTACAGACGCCGTTACCGACGCGAGTGTGAAGTCGCCGTTATCGACGTGAGTATGTAGCCGCCGTTATCGACGCGAATGTGTAGCCGCCGTTATCGACGCGAGTGTGTAGCCGCCGTTATCGACGCGAGTGTGTAGCTGTCATTATCGACGCGAGTGTGTAGCCGCCGTTATCGACGCGAGTGTGTAGCCGCCGTTATCGACGCGAGTGTGTAGCCGCCATATCGACGCGAGTGTGTAGCCGCCGTTATCGACGCGAGTGTGTAGCTGCCGTTATCGACAGGAATGCTCGCTTCTGTCGGCAATATATCGCAGCCAGACAGATAATAATTAGAGACGAATAATTAGCTATTTATTGGAGGTTAGTTGCTAAGTGGTCTTTATATTAACTCAACAATATTGAAAGCTATGGAACATCTCAAATATGTGTTTGCGATACTTTTAGTAATCGTTTCCGCTATTATCGGCGGGAGTTTCAGCTCTCGCTGGAGATGCATCGCCTCCCCGGTGCATGACAATACCCTCGTCAATTGTCAAAATTGGTAAGTCGTTGCCTATTTGGCCAATAGCCAATTCGGACATTAGAACAGGTTTTGTATGCCTAAATCATAAGGAATAGATTACAAGAATATCGTACGCGAGGACCATCCGGAATGTTTCTTCAAAGGCTTGACTGAACGGAACTAGTTATTGCCCGAGTTCAAATCTATGTTGCCATTGTTCAAAAAAAAAGTACGACGCAGTTTCGCGCTTTTTAATTTTCCCAAATATGCACATTTCTTCAATATTTATTGATTGTATTCCATGTGTTCGCTTTTCTTCCAAATTTCCTCGACAATGCAGTGAGGTGAACGTAGAGGTTACCTGTAAAGAAATCTTAATTTCCTAATGACCCATACAAAAGTCTGTATCCATGCAACTCACTACGTTCAATGTAAATTTAAATATTGTACATTTTTGTTATTTTTACATGGACGGGACGGATATTATGAGAAAAAACTCTTAAAGGCAGCGGTTCGACCTCAAAAATAATATTTACAGTTTCAGACATAATTTACTATGTTAATCAAAACGCGACAGTGATTTGACACAAAGAGTATATTAGAATGTCATATCCATTTGCTTCTACATCAGGGAAGCTAAACTAAAAAGAAATATCACACTACGAAAAGCAACTTAATTTGAACACTTTTTTTCTCTCTTTAGGTGGCGATAACATATCAACAAAATTCTGTCAGAAGGGAACGGGACTTCGGCCTAAATTTATCTTTGTATGCAGCGATGCGACGCTAAAAAGTATTTGCTTGGACGATGATCATGTAAATATGAAGTGAAGGTCAGAGATACATAACAAAATAAATCGCCAAATATGTTAGAATGATTTTGTCTATTTTCTATTCTTCCGGTGACGCAATGCATTGCAAATAAATTTGCACAAAATTATGTTGTATTATATAATTATTTAATCGTCGATGTGGCGATCATATTTTTCTGGAGTCAAGGTATTAATATTTTCTATAATTTTCCTCCAAATTGTAACAATAATACAATATCTTCCAAATTGTAACAATAATACAATCTCTCTGCAATGCCGCTCTCATGCGAGTTTCCACTGCTCACAACTGTTGTGTATTCTGCTGCGAGGATTTGGTTTCCATATCGCAATTAGCTAGTCTCTTTATTAGGGAAACGCCCAAAACTATTGTAGAGGTCCCTCGTTCAAATGGGCAGGTGAGTTCTTTTTGTACACTTAATAATGGCGTGCGTACAATTTCGTTCGCGTTGATATTTGTTATCACTGTCCCCTCATTCAACTCGATGCCTTTTTTTATGAATTGACCGCTATGGCCGTTTTTCTTTTCCTCTCAGCTGGTAAAAGCCCACATTCTAAAAAATTACATCGTAAAGTCTATGCAATTTTTGTTGTGTGTTTATTACATGGTTCAATTGCAATATTTGGTTATTTCTCCGTATTTCACTGAATGTTGTTTATCCTCGTGGTCATTGAGTGCTTCCAATGTCGGTGTTCAATCGCTGACAATGGTTATGTAAGATCAAATACGTGTCGTTAAGCGTAAATTCTCTACAGTTTTATTCACAAAACTATAATGCACTGTTAATTAATGAAGCAGTAACACATTTAATATCATTATGAAAAAAATCAAATCCCATATAGAACAGTTTGTTATGCTATTGATACTTCAGCATTGCGTCTATTTCGAGAATAATGAACACATCGACTTGTATTTGATAGAACAATCTGAAAAGCACACCAATGCAGTAAATGGTTCGTAAGTTTTCAGTGTGGAATCCTAGTTGACTTCCAAGCATCATTATAGAACACTTGCCAAAAAACGCACGCAAGGCACGATTGTAGATCAAGGAAAATAGTAGGCGTACGTTTTAAATGTACAATAACAAACGAAAGGTCAAAAATCTTGTTCTGAACATGAATAATCATGAAATGAAATTGAACGTTTGTAAAGTACCAGGCAGCCGAAAAGAAATTTGCATGCACATACAACCATCCGTACTTTCGAATCGTCGGTGAACTGACCTCTTCTTGCGTCACTTTGCCGCTTACGGTAGATTGAAAGCTCTTGATAAATTAAATAAAAACTTCTTATAATAGTTTTCTAGAGGAAGATATCTGAGAACGAAGTATGATTCTAGGAGGATATAATGGAAATTTTACGAAACGAATAAATGACCATTTTATGAGGTCTGTGTTATCTTGTTCCGACCGCTGTTGGTGAGTTGCTCGTGAGGAGGACCCCACGATCTTGTTGTTCGCTTTCTCAACAACATGTTATGCTTGCCTGTCTATTCTGATTTGCCAGCTAAGCTGTTTTGCTCGTCCAGTCTGACTTTCTCGTGATTGATCCCGCTGCAGGTTGATGACTGAACGATTGCGTATTGATTTGTTTGTCAGTTTGTTTGTCAGTGTATATGATAGCTCTAGGCGAGCTATGTTAGGCCTAATGTTTTGCGGGAAACAACATGTAATCAACTTATATTAGCTAGCTGCATACCGAGAATAGAATCAGTGTTACGTTGAGATCAAGCGGAGACGCACGTTTCGTCATAAAATAAACGAAATGAATATTCACATCTCAAAAATTTGTTGGCAAGTGTTGGAAGAAGAAAGCTTCGAAGATGATATGAGTCGGATCGAACTTGTGATGAAAATATCAGTTATTCACTAGTGCTGGATATTAGCTTATTTGGAGTAAATTAAGGACACTATGTGCATTAATATGTTATTATACCCAATATGTTGCATGGTGAATGAATACTGCTCGACTGTATATTAATATGAAATGAGCTAAAATAAAGCAAACAAATATCAAATAACACTCTGAAATGCAAATGAACGAAATTGATTTTAATCAGTTAACCCAATGTTAATTTGGTAATACAGTTTGAAATATCCGTATGTGAAGCACTTATATATATAAAAAAAATTATAT
>SDVV010040960.1:0-10486 GCA_016164225.1 Gammarus roeselii | reverse complement strand
ACCAATATAACACCACTATTGTCATCCCTCAGACTGTTCAAGTGCACAAATATTACACCATGATAGTCCTACTCCATATTGCATAATAGCACCAATATGACACCACTATTGTCATCCCTCAGACTGTTCAAGTGCACAAATATTACACCATGATAGTCCTACTCCATACTGCATAATAGCACCAATATAACACCACTATTGTCATCCCTCAGACTGTTCAAGTGCACAAATATTACACCATCCTAGTCCTACTCCATATTGCATAATAACACCAATATAACACCACTATTGTCATCCCTCAGACTGTTCAAGTGCACAAATATTACACCATCCTAGTCCTACTCCATATTGCATAATAGCACCAATATAACACCACTATTGTCTTCCCTCAGACTGTTCAATTGCACAAATATTACACCATCTTAGTTCTACTTCAGACTGAATAGTCATATTTCAGATCGCACTGTAACAGCTACATCACACTACTGTTGTCATGCTCAGCAGAACGTTCACCAGCAGCATGCGTCTGTCGGCCTTGTACCGGCCTTGTACCGGCCTTGTACCGGCCTTGTACCGGCTGATATCGATTCGTCATCCTCAACATCGAACGTCGTTAACCATTCAAAATTCCTATAAATCCTAAATATATTTTCGTGCTGTATACTTGATAGGGGACAGAGTGCTTCGGAACAATATATTTCAGTAAATAAATTAATCGAATAGCACAAATCTTCATGTGATTTTTTGACCTTTTTTACCTGATCGAGAAAATTATATTTCGTTTTGAAGTCGTCTGTTTTCCACAATCTTTCGTCGTGGCCGATCAGGCCCGAACGTTGAAGAAGATGAATAAACGCCTTCTTCACAAACGTTCAGTAATGGACGTTATGCTATTGTCATAATTGAATTCTGTGATCATACCTGCTGCATAAACTAGTACATATGGTATTTGACATTTAATTCATACATATTGAGAATAATTGCGTTTCTTAGGATGCACTGGGAGAAAATATCATGTTCAAATTACACACCAAGTGTTGTAGAAGCGTGTTCAAGAAACATGTAAAAACACGGTTGGAAATCAATGGTGATTGCAACCATGCTTTCGTATTGCATAAGCAAGTATGGAATTCGGAGTCTTTTACTTTCAACACGATTTCGACTGGTTTTACAGGAACTTGGATTGCTTTACACAAGTTATTGTGCTGTGTTTGTACTAGACGCCAAACAGAGCATATTCTATGCGACTTTTTATTAACTGTGTTAGGTTGGGGTCAAAATTGCTCCGTGTACACATGAACACTTGCAAGTGGTCTATATTAGAACGTAATAAATTAAACTTCATCCAGTCACAAATTTGAGTGTGCAGAGAATTGATAACGAAAAGTTGTTCACTCTATCCTTTTAAACTCAACAAGTAATGTTCCGTAATGAAAGCAGGAGGAGTCGAAAGGACACCATGTCAATGCAAAACTGGCGCAAGGCCACCCCTCAATACCCCCAAATAGTTCCTGATCTACCAACACCTGCCAGCAAAAGTAGGGCGTGCTTCAAGACGCAAATCTGAGGGTGATTGAAAGTGAATAGGGAAGGTATAATTCCTTTTGCATTTTTCACTTTGCAATTATTATTGTTGAATTAAAGTAGGAGGAGTCTAGTGGCCATCATGCCAGCTCAATACCGACCCAACGTCGCTCCTCATTACCTTCAGCAGAGTCCCAAAGTAGGAGGAGTCTAGTGGCCGTCATGTCAGCTCAATACTGACCCAACGTCGCTCCTCATTACCTTCAGCAGAGTCCCAAAGTAGGAGGAGTCTAGTAGCCATCATGTCAGCTCAATACTGACCCAACGTCGCTCCTCATTACCTTCAGCAGAGTCCCAAAGTAGAAGGAGTCTAGTGGCCATCATGTCAGCTCAATACTGACCCAACGTCGCTCCTCATTACCTTCAGCAGAGTCCCAAAGTAGGAGGAGTCTAGTGGCCATCATGCCAGCTCAATACTGACCCAACGTCGCTCCTCATTACCTTCAGCAGAGTCCCAAAGTAGGAGGAGTCTAGTGGCCATCATGCCAGCTCAATACTGAGCCAACGTCGCTCCTCATTACCTTCAGCAGAGTCCCAAAGTAGGAGGAGTCTAGTAGCCATCATGTCAGCTCAATACTGACACAACGTCGCTCTTCATTACCTTCAGCAGAGTCCCAAAGTAAGAGGAGTCAAGTGGCCGTCATGTCAGCTCAATACTGACCCAACGTCGCTCCTCATTACCTTCAGCAGAGTCCCAAAGTAGGAGGAGTCAAGTGGCCGTCATGTCAGCTCAATACTGACCCAACGTCGCTCCTCATTACCTTCAGCAGAGTCTCAAAGTAGGAGGAGTCTAGTGGCCATCATGGCAGCTCAATACTGACCCAACGTCGCTCCTCATTACCTTCAGCAGAGTCCCAAAGTAGGAGGAGTCTAGTAGCCATCATGCCAGCTCAATACTGACCCAACGTCGCTCCTCATTACCTTCAGCAGAGTCCCAAAGTGGGACCCATTATTACCTTACTATAACATAACCTCACTAATAATATTCGCAATAAATCCTTCCACAACACTACCGACCAGTCGTGTATAGAACGAATCAGTGTCTGCAATGCTAATAATTAGCAAGATCTGACGATGGCTTAGAGTTCAACTTATAATATAAAAATTAGCAAGATCTGACGATGGCTTAGAGTTCAACTTATAATATAATAATTAGCAAGATCTGACGATGGCTTAGAGTTCAACTTATAACATAATAGTTAGCAATATCTGACGATGGCTTAGAGTTCAACTTATAATATAATAATTAGCAAGATCTGACGATGGCTTAGAGTTCAACTTATAATATAATAATTAGCAAGATCTGACGATGACTTAGAGTTCAACTTATAACATAATAATTTACAAGATCTGACGATGGCTTTGAGCTCAAAGTATAATCTAATAATTTTAAAGATCACACAATGACTTAGAGTTTACAAGAATAAGCAAGAAAAGACAATGGCTTAGAGCCCAAATTGTAACATAAAGCTAGCAAGATGACAAGAGGGCTTAGAGCTCACATTATAATGTAATAATTAGCAAGATCTCACAATGGCTCACAACGCACAGTGTTCAGGGTTAACGCTTACAGCTCAGCACTAAAGTGTTCCGAAGCGCATGGTTGCGGCTTGAAGCGTGAGTGCTTCAAGGTGGATGTTTACGGCTCGACGCTCAAGCGTTACTAGGTCAAGTTTAACGTTTTGAAGTTCATGGCCAAACAACTTCATGATACTGGTGATAAATACAACAAAGAGACACAGACCAAATAAAACGATTGGGCAAAGAGTTTTCATGATAGCACATCCTGAAGTTGAAAGTTTGCGATGTCCTAAACTGTTTTCCTTGAGAAACCGTCAACCGTGGGTAATATCTTAAAATTCGTTCATCTAATCGTCCTCAAGTTTTTGCTCCATCACAATGTTGGCTTAGATTCTAATTTTAACAATAAAATGGCGGGTCACTCGCATTCCAAGAGTTTCAAGGTGGATGCTTGCGGATTGCTGTTAACAGCCCAATTTGCTTGGCAAATCGGTCTAGGGTGGCATAGCCTTTAAACTAAGCATTGGCACAAGTTAAATCTTTCCATCAGTGTTCTGTAACTGAAATGCATGTCTGCCATGCTCTGACCAGCCACCGTCACTGGATGCTGGTACCTGCCATGCTCTGACCAGCCACCGTCACTGGATGCTGGTACCTGCCATGCTCTGACCAGCCACCGTCACTGGATGCTGGTACCTGCCATGCTCTGACCAGCCACCGTCACTGGATGCTGGTACCTGCCATGAGTTTTATATGGAGTTACACTACAACAACAATATTACACCGCTATTTTCAGGCTTCCTATTCTACAGTACCACCGAGTCATTCATCTCTATGCCCCATTATAGGATCAGGTTGCAATTAATTTAATTCTAAGCTTGAGTACGTTGTTCTTTCAGATCATTGTTACGAAATTCCCACCTGTCAGATTTTCCTGATGTTTCGCCTTTTGAACAAAGTCATTCATTGGTGGCGCTGTTTGCACGCCTACCACTGCTTGCAGGAAGTTTATTTACTTGATTAACACTATATTTGGCATAGGCCAATGCCTGACTAGGGCTCCTTCGTCAGGGTGTTGCCAGAACCTGAAGCCATACATGGGCTCCTGCCCATTGTGTATTGGCAACATTGCAACGCTGCTGAAAAATTCTACTCTTAGCGTTCGACTTATTTCAGCGATGACGTGTCACTCTGTGAATGGCATGCACCTGAAGTTAGAGGAACGATTTTGATGGCTTACTTTACCAAACAATAGTTGCAGAGCAAATAATTGTACTATTTGATAGGTGAAAATAAACAGCTCATGTATTAAATCTATTCGAAATAATGGCGTTTTTCTGCATGGTTCCGTGTTTGATACACGGCATGGATCCGTTTGTGGAAACTTGAAGACCGTCATACCCCAACAAGTCATACCCCAACACGTCATACCCCAACACGTCATACCCAACACGTCATACCCCAGCACGTCATACCCCAACACGTCATACCCCAACGCGTCATACCCAAAGATGTCTTACCCCAACACGTCATACCCCAAGATGTCATACCCCAACACGTCATACTCCAACACGTCATACCCCAACACGTCATACCCCAACACGTCATCCCCCGACACGTCATACCCCAACATGTCATACCCCAAGATTCATACCCCAACATGCCATATCCCAACACGTCATACCCCAAAATGTCATACCCCAACACGTCATACCCCAAGATGTTGTACCCCAATACGTCATACCCCAACACGTCATACCCCAACACGTCATACCCCAACGCGTCATACCCAAAGATGTTTTACCCCAACACGTCATACCCCAACACGTCCTACCCCAAGATGTGATATACCCAGCACAATGTTCAGTATTCATTAAGCTGATGCTTGGCAAAGATGGATCTTTTCGAGAACACCTGAAGAGCGCACCGTACACTAGACATCCCTGGAGAGGTCCGGTGAAACAACAATTTTTTCTTCTGAAAATAACATTTTACACGCACTAGTCTCTGTCATGTCATCATGTCAGCGGTTTCACTGTTAATAACAATCTCTTATCACTGTCGGTTTCATGAACTAAAAAATGTAATCGTGTCATTTAGCCATTTAAATTGTTTTATTTGTTAAATGTTATGAATATCCTTGTCTAACTAAGCTGCTACGTATGTAATGACAAGCGGTTCCTCCTGATCAAGTACGAACATTGCGCTTAGATACGTTGCTAAACAATTGAGTTCCCTAAGAATAACTACAGTTGACACGGCCGTGCATTTAAACCGACTCCATGTTTAACCAACAGGGCCTATTGTTGCACAATGGTAATAGATAATTATATCATGTCATTGGAAACAGTGTCACTATGATTCTATGAAATATTCACTAACTTCTATGGCCTAGCGTTTATTACACTGTATCTGTTCTTTTTTCTAGACATTTCCTGTGTGTTGAAGGCAATGTTCAATAAGCCGGCTCAAGCTGCCAAAGCCGATTCAGTGTCCCACACTGCCGCTATTTCTGACACTGGGGAGTCCAAAACCCCTAAAGGTATTATTCTTCGCTTACTCAGCCCCCAAAGCATTCTACTAATATTATCTCTCGTTATTATCACAATAGTTTTTCACATATTAGAAGTATTATGCCCTTTTGAAATTTATTATCTAACCCAAGTATTATTTTTAGTGCATTTGTAATGGTCACTATCTTACAGTAAGAGTAGCTCTCAAGTCGTAGCTTGTGCTAGCGGTTTGTTTCATTCCTGTCGTAATGAGTTCTGGTCTAAGGTAGTGAGATGATACCACTCCCTTAATGCTCTTCTTGCAAGTCTCGGTATCATCTGTAGTGGCAGAAGTAGGGCTTTAGCACCGACGCGACTACGGCGCACCCGCGGCTTATTTCTCATCATTAGTGCAATCTCTGTCAAGTCGATCACAGTACGAGTGCCAGTATGCTCTTAGCTAGTTCTATGCTTTTATAAGTATATCTCTTTTGATGCAGTTCTTGAAAGTATTCTCTATCAACAACTTAATTGTGACAGCAAGTAAGCATTCATAAAATATTCGAAAAAAAAAACTCCAATCAAATCTAGACTCACAAGATTTTATTATGATAATTGCACCTGATTTAATAGCAGTTACTGGTAAGAAGTTAGAGTTAGCACCCGTACTAAAGGCAATTCCCCAGCCAAGTGGGCTTGCTCGTGAGATCGCAATTCTCTCATAACTCATAGTGATTTGCTCTGTGCGTCTCCCAGGGGTCATCGATCACCTTATATAAGACGGTGCTCAAATGAAGTTAAAAATAATAACATTGTGCGTGCTTACAGTAGTATAATTAACAAATGGAAATATATACATGATATTTTTATGGGTGATGACAAGTTAAAAAGCAACCATTTTTCCCAATATTGCATTATGTTATGTATGTTGTTGTTTGGGAGGCAGAGTTTGCGCACGAGCTACCACTTAGTGGGCACCTAACGATCCTGGTGTTCCTGTTAGCTGAGGATCTTCCTGAACTCATTCTATTGCACAATATTCTAGACCCACAAATCCATCACCGTTTCGAAATTAGAAACATGCGATACTTGCATCATTTCAATGTGATGATGTGATACATTTTTTTCTTTTATATATTTTTTAACTAATAATCTTTGTACAAATAACGCATACCCTTCATCATTTCACCGGAGATGAGTTTTTCACTCATAAGTATGTTCAAGTTCCTTCTGTGTTACGTTGATATTTATTTTACTTTCGTAGTGTTGTGCCAGCCTTACCTTAATATACTTAATGTTTGTCTGCCAGCTTTCTGAGAGATCAACGATTGTAGTGGTGCCGAGTAAACTCACAAGTAACTTTTCTTGGTGAGCTCAGCTACTGTACGTAGATTGTGACCCTTTCGATGTGAGCCAGTCCTAGTTTGCCCAGTGCTGAATTGGATACTCCAACACAACGGGCTGTTGAATTGACTTCAATTATCAGTTACTCCATCACAACATCGCTGAGGCGCCAGTTTAGGTACCGTGGCACGTCACTTACTCCACCACAACATTGTTGAGGTGCCAGCTTAAGTACCGTGGCACGTCAGTTACCACATCACAACATCGCTGAGGCGCCAGCTTAAGTACCGTAGCACGTCAGTTACCCCATCACAACATCGCTGAGGCGCCAGTCTAAGTACCGTGACACGTCAGTTACTCCATCACAACATCACTGAGGCGCCAGTTTAAGTACTGTGGCACGTCAGTTACTCCATCAGAACATCGCTGAGGCGCCAGTTTAAGTACCGTGGTACGTCAGTTACTCCATCACAACATCGCTGAAACACCAGTTCAAATACCGTGGCACGTCAGTTACTCCATCACAACATCACAAAGGCGCCAGTTTAAGTATCGTGACACGTCAGTTACTCCATCACAACATCACTGAGGCGCCAGTTTAAGTACCATGGCAAGTCAGTTACTCCATCACAACATCGCTGAGGCGCCAGTTTAAGTACCATGGCACGCCAATTACCCCATCAAAACATCACCGAGGGACAAGTTTAAATACCGTGGCACATCGGTCACTCCATCACAACATCGCTGAGGCACCAGTTGAAGTACCGTGGCACGTCAGTTACTCCATCACAACATCACTGAGGCGCCAGTTTAAGTAACGTTGCACGTCAGTTACTCCATCACAACATCGCTGAGGCGCCAGTGTAAGTACCGTGGCACGTCAGTTAATCCATCACAACATCGCTGAGGCGTCAGTTTAAGAACCGTGGCACGTCAGTTACTCCATCACAACATCGATGCGGTGCCAGTTTAAGTACCGTGGCACGTCAGTTACTCCATCACAACATAGCTGAAGCGCCAGTTTAAGTACCGTGGAACGTCAGTTACTTCATCAGAACATCACTGAGGCGCCAGTTTAAGTACCGTGGCACGTCAGTTACTCCATCGCAACATCACTGAGGCGCCAGTTTAAGTACCGTAGCATGTCAGTTACTCCATCACAACATTACTGAGGCGCCAGTTTAAGTACCGTGGCACGTCAGTTACTCCATCACAACATCACTGAGGCGCCAGTTTAAGTACCGTGGCACGTCAGTTACTCCATCACAACATCGCTGGGGCGCCAGTTTAAGTACCGTGCCACGTCAGTTACCCCATCACAACATCACTGAGGCGCCAGTTTAGGTACCGTGGCACGTCAGTTATTCCATCAGAACATCGCTGAGGCGCCAGTTAAGGTACCGTTGCACTTCAGTTACTCCATCACAACATCACTGAGGCGCCAGTTTAAGTACCGTGGCATGTCAGTTACTCCATCACAACATCGCTGAGGCGCCAGTTTAAGTACCGTAGCACGTCAATTACTCCACAACATCACCGAGGCACCAGGTTAAATGCCGTGGCACATCAGTTTATCCATCACAACATCGCTGAGGCACCAGTTGAAGTACCGTGGCACGTCAGTTACTCCATCACAACATCACTGAGGTGCCAGTTTAAGTAACGTGGCACGTCAGTTACTCCATCACAACATCGCTGAGGCGCCAGTTTAAGTACCGTGGCACGTCAGTTAATCCATCACAACATCGCTGCGGCGCCGGTTTAAGTACCGTGGCACGTCAGTTTCTCCATCACAACATCGCTGAGGCGCCAGTTTAAGTACCGTGGCACGTCAGTTACTCCATCATAACATAGCTGAAGCGCCAGTTTAAGTACCGTGGCACGTCAGTTACTTCATCACAACATCACTGAGGCGCCAGTTTAGGTACCGTGGCACGTCAGTTACTCCATCACAACATCGCTCAGACGCCAGTTTAAGTACCGTGGCACGTCAGTTACTCCATCAAAACATTACTGAGACGACAGTTTAAGTACCGTGACATGTCAGTTACTCCATCACAACATCGCTGAGGCGCCAGTTTAAGTACCGTGGCACGTCAGTTACCACATCACAACATCGCTGAGGCGCCAGTTTAAGTACCGTGGCACGTCAGTTACTCCATCACAACATCGCTGAGGCACCAGTTTAAATGCCATGGCACGTCAGTTACTCCATCGCAACACCCCTGAGGCCCCAGCTTAAGTGCCGTGGCCCGTCAGTTTTTCGATCACAACATCACTGAGACGCCAGTTTAAGTACCATGGCACGTCAGTTACTTCATCACAACATCGCTGAGGCGCCAGTTTAAGTACCGTGGCATGTCAGTTACTCCATCACAATATCGCTGAGGCGCCAGTTTAAGTACCGTGGCACGTCAGTTAATCCATCACAACATAGCTCAAACGCCAGTTTAAGTACCGTGGCACGTCAGTTACTTCATCACAACATCACTGAGGCGCCAGTTCAAGTACCGTGGGACGTCAGTTACCCCATCACAACATCACTGAGGCAACAGTTTAAGTACCGTGGTATACCAGTTACTCCATCACAACATCGCTGAGGTGCCAGTTTAAGTACCGTGTTACGTCAGTTACCCCATCACAACATCACTGAGGCGCCAGTTTAAGTACCGTGGCACGTCAGTTACTTCACCAGAACATCGCTGAGGCGCCAGTTTAGGCACCGTGGCACTTCAGTTACTCCATCACAACATCGCTGAGGCGCAGTTTAAGTACCGTGGTACGTCAGTTACTCCATCACAACATCGCTGAGGCACCAGTTTAAATACCGTGGCACGTCAGTTACTCCATCACAACATCACTGAGGCGCCAGTTTAAGTACCGTGGCACGTCAGTTACTCCATCACAACATCACTGAGGCGCCAGTTTAAGTACCGCGGCAAGTCAGTTACTCCATCACAACATCGATGAGACGTCAGTTTAAGTACCGTAGCATGTCAATTACTCCATCACAACATCACCGAGGCACCAGTTTAAATACCGTGGCACATCAGTAACTCCATCACAACATCGCTGAGGCACCAGTTGAAGTACCCTGGCACGTCAGTTACTCCATCACAATATCACTGCGGCGCCAGTTTAAGTAACGTGACACGTCAGTTACTCCATCACAACATCGCTGAGGCGCCAGTT
The DNA here is from genome assembly GCA_016164225.1 of Gammarus roeselii. NCBI lineage: Eukaryota > Metazoa > Arthropoda > Malacostraca > Amphipoda > Gammaridae > Gammarus > Gammarus roeselii. The sequence continues at coordinate 353 of SDVV010040960.1, read as the reverse complement.
TAAGTACCGTGGCACGTCAGTTAATCCATCACAACATCGCTGAGGCACCAGTTTAAGTACCGTGATACGTCAGTTACTCCATCACAACATTACTGAGGCGACAGTTCAAGTACCGTGGCTCGTCATATACTCCATCACAACATCGCTGAGGCGCCAGTTTAAGTACCGTGGCATGTCAGTTACTTCATCACAACATTACTGAGGCGCCAGTTTAAGTACCGTGGCACGTCAGTTACCCCATCACAACATCGCTGAGGCGCCAGTTTAGGTACCGTGGCACGTCAGTTACTCCATCACAACATCACTGAGACGCCAGTTTAAGTACCATGGCACGTCAGTTACTCCATAACAAC
>SDVV010040959.1:0-10486 GCA_016164225.1 Gammarus roeselii | reverse complement strand
ATCGACTTTTTCTTCGCTATCAAAAAACAATGTAGAATGGATGCACATTTATTTCAACAAACCTTGCAATCGACGCTATAATTTATTTCAGACTCCAAAAAATCTGAATTACAATCCATCATACGCAAAGACTTTCTGTCTGCTATTAATTTTTATAATTTTTTTAGCTTGCATGCATCTTTGTATCATGAAAAAACTAAAAACATATCGTCCAATACATTCAATAGAATCTCCATCGATGTTGCATTACCGCACGCCAACTAACAAGAATGTCTGCCCACAAGGACGAGGCAACAACAAAGCAGCTTTTATGCAACAACAACCACTAACACCGCAAACTCTATCATCCGAAAGAGCTACGGAACCTTAAGTTTTAATGTCTATTCAATACATAAGAGGCATTGAAGGAGCGTGAATGAAGCATAATGTAATACAGAGCTATTGAATAATTTTATGACAGCGGGCATTGTTCCCAATGTCTCGTAGTGGAGCTGGAATAAAGAGTCCCGGTGAAGGTCACCACTGGTTACTGATTTTATGCAAATCCTCGGAAAAAAATAGTGTGGGATGCATGCCTAACAAAACTGTGGAAAGCAATGTCACAAGGCCTTCATATGGACCCCTTGAGACCAGAATTGGAAAAAGAAAGTCTGAGCACCGAAACAATGGGAAGCAGGGCAATATTCCCTGTGCGAGTGCAGTTTTGTCTCCAGAATTCGGCAGTACTTTACTTTATAGTGTCGTCTAGCCTGCCGATGGACGAGCTATGAGAAGGTGATAGGAAATGAGAGGAGGCAGTAGCTCGTGCATGGACGAGCTGTGAGAAGCTGATAAAGGAATGAGAGGAGGCAGTAGCTCGTGCATGGACGAGCTGTGAGAAGCTGATAAAGGAATGAGAGGAGGCAATGGCTCGTGCATGGTCGAGCTGTGAGAAGCTGATAGGGAAATGAGAGGAGGCAGTAGCTCGTGCATGGACGAGTTGTCATGAGCTGATAGGGGAATGAGAGGAGGCAGTAGCTCGTGCATGGACGAGTTGTCATGAGCTGATAGGGGAATGAGAGGAGGCAGTAGCTCGTGCATTGACGAGCTGTGAGGAGCTGATGAAGGAACGAGAGAAGGCAGTAGCTCGTGCATGGATGAACTTTGAGAAGGTGATATAGAAACGAGAGTAGGCAGTAGCTCTTGCATGGACAAACTTAGAGAAGGTGATAGGGGACGGAGATTAGGCAGTAGTTCAAACATGGCCTGACCTAGAAAAGGAAAGAAACGACCGTGCTGAAATTTACACGCACACGACGATCCAATTGATGGCCCAACAATAAAAATTGCATTTATTATGATTATTTTTTCCGTTGGTTTATCCAATCTTTTGAAATTCACATGTAATCATTTATGATCCTGAATGAAATGTACAAAAAAAAATGAACATTGCTCATATGTGAAACAGGATTGTTGAAATCACGATTTCAACTATAATTATCTCCATGAATATAGACCGTCCCTTTTGTGGTGTGTATTCCAATCGAAACTTTAATAATCTGACGTCATTTCTCGAGAGAAACAGTCTCGTTTGAAAGGTGAACGAGGGCTGCCTTGTTTGAAAGGTATACGAGGGCTGTCTGGTTTGAAAGGTATTCGAGGGCTGTTTCGTTTGAAAGGTTTACTAGGGCTGTTTCGTTTGAAAGATGTACAAGGGCTGTTTCGTTTGAAAGATGTACGAGGTCTGTTACAAATTTGAATTCAAGAGAGTAGGTGTGGATGAAACGCTTCTTTTTTAACGAATTGGAAGTCTAGAAGACGAGTTTTTTCAATGACAGAGCAATGGCCTTACCTCAATTGTTTCAGAGTTGTTTCCAGAACTATACCGATCCCGTGCAAAATATTTAAAGTGTGGAATATGTACGTGTGATATGATGACAATGTGACCACCGTGACGATAGTTTGTTCTTCTATGACAATGTGACCACCGTGACGAGAGTTTGCTCTTATATGACAATGTGATCACCGTGACGATAGTTTGTTCTTTTATGACAATGTGACCACCGTGACGAGAGTTTGCTCTTCTATGACAATGTGACCACCGTGACGATAGTTTGTTCTTTTATGACAATGTGACCACCGTGACGATAGTTTGTTCTTGTATGACAATGTGACCACCGTGACGAGAGTTTGCTCTTATATGACAATGTGACCACCGTGACGAGAGTTTGCTCTTCTATGACAATGTGACCACCGTGACGAGAGTTTGCTCTTCTATTACAATGTGACCACCGTGACGAGAGTTGGCTCTTCTATGACAATGTGACCACCGTGACGAGAGTTTGCTCTTCTATGACAATGTGACCACCGTGACGAGAGTTTGCTCTCCTATGACAATGTGACCACCGTGACGAGAGTTGGATCTTGTATGATTATGTGTCCACAGTGACAAATGTTTGCACGCCCATGACAAAGTGACTTTCTTGAATAGAGTTTGCTCTCTTCAGCAAACGTACGAGATCCGAAAAGAGAGCAGACACTTGGAATTGATCTGTAACACTCAAATACTGAAAAAGCGAAAGAATTGAGCACGGTTAACTGAGACAGCTCGATCAAATATAAAGAGAGCAGACATTTTGTTTCCCCACCAAGAGTGTGTTAGTCATAGCAAGATTTAGTTATCATTTTCTAGATGATAAATCCTTATCTTGAGATCATTTTGCTGTCATATCAAAATCCATTTTGTAACGAGGAAATTATGCCTCGAGGAAGTGATTATTACGAACTATGAGTAATCTAGAAATTTGCATTCCCTGAAGGGCACACCATTGCGGGCAAGAGGATTTCATGCGGTCATTTTGTTGTTCTGTTATAGAATTCCTCTTATTCAGAAGCGAAAGAAAATTCGTTCACGATCAAAAATTCCCAAACATTCATAAACTTACTTTTCTACAAAAATTTAAACAACCGCATTTTCTAGGAACATGAATCCATATTAAGTCAGGATAAGTTCCACGAAGGTAAAGGATACTATACCTATTTTCGCTACTATACCTTCCTCAACAACTCGCTGCAGTTTGTTTTCTTGCTATCACAGCGCCTCAGCGAAGCCTGCCGAGCAGGCCTATGACTTGAGGCAGTTCAGTTCAAGCTGAGGGTTCCTTGCCGCCGCTGGTTAATGTAATCTCACGCTATGAATTAGCCAGCGAAATATTAATAAATTATAAAACCGTCTCATGAGAACAGTGAATGATTTCTAAACGATAGAAATATAATTTGAATTGGATGCTTTCCAATTAGATGATAATATATATGTATATAGTATATTTACAATATATATTATAAATGAATATATATACATATAAAAAATTATATTTTACATATTACACATATGTGTCTCTTACTGCATGACCTCAATATCATTTTACTAATGCAGTAGGAGTTTTTTTTCAGATGTCTGTTGTACTATTTGATAGATGTTCATATTAGTGGGGTTTGATCCCGATCTTTTCTCAAACACCACGTAACTACTCTGTGTTCTAAGTTGAGTGGAACAATTTTGTTCGTAAACTCCGAAAAAAAGAATTGGATTTGAAAGCAAGATTACTGATATTCCACGCTTTAGTATTTTCTCACATCAACTACTGTTCTTGAATTTGGGGGAAATGCACCATAACTCAAAGAGAGAAAGAGCAACGTTGTATACACTTTAGCGGCACGAATAGCATGCGATGGTAACCACAGAGAACGAGACCACGTAAGTCCTCTCATCGAAAAGTTACAGTGGCTCGATATCGACAACAAACTGGCACTCCATGAGTCGATCAGAATTCATAAAGATCTTCTAGAAAAACATTCACCCGGCAGCCAAAGGCTCATATATTCTCGAGGTGAAAAGAACAATCGATTCACAAGAAATAATGACACTCTGCACGTTGAACACAGGAAAATAGAAACTGCTTGAACAGCTTTTTCGATCACTGGACCAAAATCCTGGAACAACCTCACAACAAGCCTCAAGAATCTTAAATCCAACATGTCCGTCGTGAATAGGCTTAATGGATGTTTATTGACCTATCAATTCAAAACCGTAACTTTGGCTACAAATACAAGTTAAATACGCTCTACCAGTAACCAGAAAATGCATTCTGTTCTTGAGCAAGTCCGGAAACACCACCGCCATAACTCTCGACAAAGAGACACTATCTAATCCTTTTTACTCTGACGATACATAATTTTTCTATGTTGCTACCGATCGCCATTGTCTCTGCCAATTACCATAAGTGTTAACTAGCATTTTGTCTATTTCTATGTAACAAATGCTTTAATACTTTCAAGTATAGTTGAAATACGAGCTGAGTCTTCTTGAGGAACGATAGGCAACTTCCCACTTTGACAACGGTTAACTCGACTTTAATATAATTCACAGAATTATTTCTACCAATTACCGCATTATTTCTACCAATAACCGACCTAAGAACCAAAGAAAATCTAGAACGTATTCAAGAACTCCTCATTGATGAAGAACAGAATGACATTGAATTTGATAAGATTCGAATATTCAAGGTTCAAGAAGAAGAAGAACTACATTTGTTGACACAAGGGCACGGAACAGCCTTCAGTATTTGTAACAAAGATATGCTGGATTATACGATAGATTTTGCGAGGAAACTGGAACATTGTGATAAAGGGTATGGATTGTTGTACGAGCCCTGCTGTAATAAAAAAAAATAGTTAGATGTCATTGATGATGACAGCAAGATATGTAATTAATAATAATAAATACCAATAAAACTATGGAAATCCTAAATCAAATTGTTCATATTATTCTAAAAAACTCAAAGGTTAAGCGATGAATTGCATACATTGTGTCAGACGAGGTAACATTGATTTGTCGAAGTCGGCAGAAGAATACGTTTTGAGGAGTGAAATGATGGCATAAACTTATATCGGGGTAAATGCTTTGAATGTGTGACAGAATGGTGAGATATAAATCAAAGTCCGATCAGATCATACTCAGTCAATATTGGGATTCTGTTGTGGAAGGATGGGGTATAGCTTGAGTCGTCGCTTGTTCGAAAGTAGTGGGGTGGTGGGGTCTGTAAACTTTGCCAGAAAGAAATAAAATTGAATAAACATAATTCCACGAGTAATTTATGGAGACATTTGAAACGCAGTCATCGTGAAGAGTATAAAAATTAAAGGAAAGGAAAAGGCAAATCAACTGTGCAAGTCGTCAATGGATAAAGTGCCACGAGATATTAAAGTAAATGTGGTGGACCAGGTATGAGATAAAGTGCCCGTTTGTATGATGATGGAAAGAAATATGAATTACTTGTAACATTCAATCCATCTAATATTGAAAATCTGACCTCGCTGCTAACATATATGAGTCGAGATTGACAACGAAGTAGATGTAATTAGGTGCAAGTTTTATATAACCATGTGAAGGGGTTCATATGTATATAACAATGACTGAAAACCGTACATAAGATTAGGATAGGTTAGGTAACCTGTCGTCTCTGTTGACATATTAGGTGCAAGTTTTAAAAAGAATCGTGTGGAAGGGGGTTCATATGTATATATCAATGACTGAAAACCGTACACAAGGTTAGGTTAGGTAGCATACATAAGGTCAAGTTAGGTTAGGTTAGATTTTTGATGGGTGCGAATATCATGTGAAAGTGATTTAGAATTGCATCAAATCTATAATCAGGAATCATATGAAAAAAATATAGCATTCCAACAATGATGAAATTATGCATGAAAACAGATGAAATTTGCTAGATCAAAATTGGAAGTGCATATCAAAATTGTAAAGGATAGATCAAAATGTAGATTCAAGTGGAGATATTAGTTATTCATTTTAAAAATCAATGACTGAAAACCGTACATAAGGTTAGATTGGGTATCATACATAAGGTCAGGTTAGGGTAGGTTGTTGATGATTTACTAAATCAGAATTGGATGTGTCTCTCAAACTGCAAAGAATTGATCAAAATGTAGAGAAATGTGGAGATATTTATTATGCAATAATCCTAGAACACTGAAAAATCATATGTAAGCATGATAAGTCGCTTGAAAAAAGCGTAAATTCTTGGATACAATAGGTTAGGCTAGGTTAGGATAGGGTGATTAGTTCTTTTAACATAATATACCGTGAAGATAATCCACACTGAAAAAGTATAACAAATTGAACTGCATTAGTTCTCTTGGATCCTACCTGCTGAGTTTCATCCAAACATGAAACAGAGATATCGATAAAATTCTGGAATCTAAACATCTGCAATAGGTTATTTGCTGGAACAAATTGGAGAAATGTATTCAAACTGCTAATAATATGCTAAATATACAACCCTAGTGGAGAGATTCATACATTTCAATATCATACATACGCATCATACCTGAATAAAAATACATGACTCTTGGTTCGAATAGGTTAGGTTGCCTAGGTATTTATGTAATTGGCAGTGTTAGTAAACCGTTTCGCATTCATTGATATTTGATCTATGTTGTCGTACATTGATATATATTTCGCTAATTATGTACCTTAGACATGGTTTATATAATAGATCTTGTTGACTGCGGATCTTACATCACAGATCTGTAGTCAATATGTTAGAGTGGATTTATTCAATATTCGTTATAATAGACAAAATGGTAGGAGCAACACATCCAACACTAGAAAAAAATCTTATTCCAACAGTAAAACCGTGCACAAAAGTTGTTAACGCTCTAACACCCATAACAATCACTGGCATAAGCGGGAATCTTACATAAACGTTTTGAATTCTATAGTCTACTAACGAGCGATCACCTAACATCACTTGTAACTAGTCGATATTACTGGGCATGTAACACACAAAGTTAAAAAAAAAATGTATGTATTTACACAATTCCCTAACGATTGCTAAAACTACTGAGTCAAGTGGATAGATTTGATAAAAATAAAGCTTGAATCAATGAAGAAATACATAACATAAGTATGAAACCGGGGGAAAAAAATCTCTGATTAGATTAGGTTAGGATGGGTTTGAATTACGGCCCCTCTACAATACAAAACTATAGTGATAAATGATACAGTGGATCTGGTGAATGCTCATATAAGACAGATATTCTGAATTGGAACCCAATCTCATAACAAAGACCGAATTAATCAAAAATTTATAGGTGTACAACTCCAAACGTATCACAAACATTTATAAAAGTAAGACATGCGGGAATAAGCATCTAGTAAAGACATGCGAGCGGAAAACATAATTGAGATGAACATTAAATTTTTGAAGAATTTTAACACTAACACTCTACACAAAACCGATAGATCAGCTCTTCAAGACGACATGGAAGCGGAGTCGAGAGGTAAAACGTACAAGATTTGAATCATTACATGCAATTAAGCGTATTTTATACCCAATATTCTATAAAATTATGCGAATTTGTACCTAATACAGATATATTCCTATGATAACCAATCAAAAACCTATGACAACAACTATAAAATAGCTAAATAAGATCCTCTACTCTACCCTAACCGACAATTATCAACTATTATATACGGTGTATCCTACCGCACCCAGATAATAAATCCTACTCCAATATCCCACGTGATCTGGTTCATGACTAAGAACATATACTAACATATAAGTCAAACCAAAAATATATGACATTTATCACTGAGGTAATGCAAATAATGTTATTTTCACTACGAGACCTGTTCAAATTTATAACAAATTCCTGGATCTAACTTATGCTACGCCTCTAGCAGGACACAATCCAAGCCCACTGTATCATAACAACGAACTCTACAATGCTTTACTATGCCATTTCTCAGCAATCTACCACTGATATATAACAAAATTAGAGGTAACACCCAGTCATGGTACAATACCTCGTACGTGCCATGCATCTGATTAGTCCATTATCTCTGAACAACATCGAGCAAAGTCACATCCTGGATATAGCCAAAATCTAGACACAGGTACAGTGGTCAAGAATGAGGCTGACATGAGTCTCAAAGAGTGTGGCCAGAAAAAGTTAGGCTTCTGTTCACTGATGACTTAAGTAAACCACTAAAACGATGAGCAGCTTGTCGCATAACCTCTCTAACAAACACTTGGAACGTAAGACCAACATCCAAAAGAACTTTCAAAATCACGTTGAACTTGGACGAAATCCAAATGACCGCCAAAGAGTGTGAGCTACCTCTACACCAGGACCCCCACCATCCAGTAAATCGTCTTCTAAAACGTTAAACTATACGCTTGCTAGGGTTCAACTACGAAATTCCATATAGATGCAGTACGGACTCAAACCTCTTAAACATACATTCCTATGATTATCGTGGAAAAAAACATACTACAACAATAATAACGATAAAAAATTGCTAAATAAGATGCTTTACTCTGCTATAATTCACATTAAAATTGTAATACACTAAGGTATCAATAATAGTAAATCGGTCTTCTTACACAAATAGGCAAAAACAGTACGAGATTTTTGCCTAGGGACTCTCTAACTCCTCCTAAATATTGAAGAATGGTCCTAAAATAAACTTACAAAATCTAACAGCAATACCGAGCTCGTAACAAATGGGGTCTTCTATTTCTATAATAAGCACGTCAAACATTATATCAGGATGTAATAAGATATATAAAACACTAAAAAATATACTGCTTGTAACTAAATTATATCTGAAATAATGTTCTATATTGTAGATACACACGTAATATATCCTAATATTCATAGAATTATATAAAAATACCCAATACATTGCATCGAAGATAGAAATTCAACAGAGAACATACATAACTGAACGAAAATATACTAAAACGCTCGAGTCATACCAAAGCAAGAAGAAAAGTTCTCGACCATACCCAAAACATACATTAAACACCGTGATGAACGAGGAAAAACTAACGTGTAACCAAACAAACAACTAATTTGAATAAGGTAGCAAGACATGCGAGCAACATAACTGAATCCTGTAGTAAATTATGTGGAATACCCCTTCGCAAAAACGGTAAAGTACATACAAAAATCTGATGAAATTACCATCTCTTTAACTGAAGTAACCACAGCTTAATCGTAACAGAACTCCATATATACATATGAAACACCACAATGATGCAACACCCTACCAATTATGCATAAAATAGAATGTTATATGGAAGATACATACATAAAATGTCCTAAAAATTCTATAAAAATCAACATGAATCAACCTATCGTTACTAAGAATACATAACACAATATATTATCTTACAATAAATCAATATCGTTCAGGTACTCTCGCTATTGGAACACCGCGTCAATGGAACACCGATATATCTGGGCAAAACCTGGATAATGCATGATGGGTTTGATAGATTCTCTGTGCAGCTGTTGCATCAAGCCAAAATACAAACATCAACTCGGTTGGTACCATACAGGGTCGATCGCACACCAAGGCTGCAAATTGAGTTATAAGACAAAGAATATGTAGGAGCAATCTCACCTAATTTTCTAGGAGCGCATCCAGCTTTTTGCCTAGTTAGTCCTCAACCGCATCGCACCAGAAATTTACATTTTAAAAACAGTATGAAGGATTATATCAGTCACGTATTTGTTTTACGGATTTCTCTATGTCTGATAACAAAGAAAACGATAGAAGGAGTTACTGCTAGAGTAAGTACAACGGAGCGCTAAAGGTAATTATTAAAAAAAACGATCGCAGAAAATAACAAGAATCAAATTGAATCTATGACAAACGTAAATTGATCAATAGCGTATTTCGTAGAAATGATACCAAGGTTGAAAATTCATAACGAACGTGTCCGGACATCAACATTCGTGCAAGGAGAATATGTGTGGAGTATTGGCCTTTATTACAACTTGTAAATTGTTATACACTTGTTATTATCAATCAAAGAATTCCTATAAATGTATGTTTGTCAATAACCCCAAAAAAAATCAGAGAACACAACATTGAAAATGCATTTATGCAACATGACATGTAACGAAGTTGCAAAACAATACCCGCAAACATTGAAATGCTAATATCCTCATGTAAATAAAAAATATTCCGAAAACTATCGACCTGTCCGGCTGCTAATAAAACTTCCTACGCGAGGTCTCGACTTCACCCGTTAGGCTCCGCCCACCTTCGCTGATGAGTCAAAGGTTGCAGCATTGAGCGGCTGACACCTGCCCTACCCACCCAAAAGTGACTCTAGAATGCCGTTTTTGTACCCCTTCTATCTACTTTCACCCCTTCATTGTTCGTACAATAGTTTAGACCCATCTTTACAATATGTTTGCGCTTTTCGATTTTCCAACCCAATGGTGTATTTATATTTTCTTCGTAATTCATGTCGTCCATCCACACATTTGTCATCGTACAATAATGTGGACTTTTCATAACAATATGATATCACATTTCGATGTCCCAACCTCATGTTTTCGGGACTCTAACCCCGTGCATGCGTGATTTCCCACCACATTTACTTGTTATTTCCCACACCCATGTGTT
>SDVV010040958.1:0-10486 GCA_016164225.1 Gammarus roeselii | reverse complement strand
ATTCAAATATCTAGCCATCCTAATTCCCACACAAATTAACATATATCCTAATTCCTTCACAATTAACATGATTCACTAATTTTCATCGATCTAATCCTTCACAAATCATACATAGAGTCACTAATTATAGCCAAATCTAATTTCCTTCACAAATAATATACCTTCATAAATAACATAAATCCTAAATCCTTCACAAAATAACAAATAACCTAATTCCTTGCACTGTCATCCATTTGCGTTTTGTACAGCCACTTTTCCATTTGCGTTTTGTACAGCCACTTTTCCATTTGCGTTTCGTACAGCCACTTTTCCATTTGCGTTTCGTACAGCCACTTTTCCATTTGCGTCTCGTACAGCCACTTTTCCATTTGCGTCTCGTGTGAGTCAAGGTGCATGCATCGCGTCCTACCCCGCCCCCGCCCACCGCTAATTAACCCCTATCTATTCCTTCACAGGGCGACTTTCGTACCCCATCTAACTACTGGTATCTGAGATTGATAAGGTACCAGTTTTTGGCATAACTCGGTCCACTGTTCTCGATGTCTCTCATTAGCTCGTCGTGTTGCAGTTGAAGGACTCTTGTTTAGTGCGACGTTTTATAGTGTGGCACGGTTCTTACGGAGGTTTTAGGGATAGCTTGTCTTGAGGTTTCCTGTATCTTTTGAGTCCACCTTGTTACGGCTTGTTCTACTTCCTCTTCCGTCTTGTTATTTCCGATCTCTATAGTTGGCTCTTTCCTGAAGATCTCCCTGTACTTATCCCAGTCCGCTCGGACAAAGTTTGTTCTCTCCCTGATCGGAATCTGGATAGGGCTGGTTGATATTGTAAGAATTATAGGGATATGGTCGCTGGGAGTCAAAGGGCTTGATTCAGCATAAGTGTTGTGAAAAACAGAGCTATTTGCTAGAATTATATCTGGCGAGGTCTTGGATCTGTGGGTAATATTTGTTGGGAAGAAAGATCCCTCGTGGGTTGCATACCCCCTGTCGATGAGTTGCATCACCTGTCTTCATGTGGTATTATCGTTGGCATTGTTAAGGCGCATGTGGCGGGCATTCAGATCTCATAGAAAGTAAGTCGGCGTTTTCTTGCTCAGCAGTGCGTAAAAATCCGGATAGTGTAAATATCCTGTTAGTAGAGGGACATAGGCCGTTGCCAGCACCACGTCCCAACGTCTCATTTTCACGGTTACACTCAGCATGTCTGAATGGTAATTTTCGTTGATTTTGCACTGAATGTTGTTGCGGACCGCAATTGCAACTCCGTTGTTTTGCTCATTAAGGGTGTTCCTTGTAACCACATTGTAATTATTGAGCCTAATATTGAAGCCACTTGCACAGCCATGACCATTTGTCAGGACTATGTCGGGATTTTCTTTCAGGTATATGTTTCCTAGTGCGAATCCGTTTGTTGTTCCAGGATCTTACGTTTTGCTGTATTACTTTAATTTTACTGGGATAAATCACGGTTTGGATCAAAGTTTTATCCCGTCTTCCGGGGCTGACTCGCTGTCCTCCTCTTCATCAGCGCTTTTTTTGAACTCTGCCGCAGACAAGTAGGTGATGTTACTTCTCACTCCACGCACTTTCTCCCCCATGATTAGCCTTTTCAGAGTATCTTCACTGTAGTCACAGTCGCTCTGCATTACAAATTTCAGCTTCTTCCCTTCATATAATCTACTCACTTCTTGAGCTGTTAGGTCTTTCTTCTTGACACTTCCTTCGATTATAACTAAGTTTGCTTCATAGTCTTCTGCAGTCATGACTGGTTGAAGGTGTATGGCTGATGTTTCCAGGTGTCGTTTCAGTGTTTCTTCTGGGTCGGTTAAGCTGTCTCTCCTCTCTGTACGGAATACTTCTTCTGTTGCTTCCCTGATGGTCGATTCGGATGAGCCCGTCGCTGTCGATGCGCCGGGGCTTGATGATGTCGATTCATTCTTTTTTCTCTGGATTTCTCGCAGTGTTGAGAGAGTATCCCTCATTATATCGTGCTTGAATAGCTGGACAGATTGGGGATTCGGATCAGATACAATTGGCTGAATATTATTTGCTTTCAGGGTTTTATTCAGGTGCTCGTTGTAAGATCCCGGGGTTATAATGTTTTGCACTTGTGCGTCCAAAATCAGTACCAGAGCTCTCATTCCTGTCTCTGCCATTAGGCCCTCCGTTGCGCTTGCCTGTTGCTGTTGCTGGGCTGTGGAGAGAGCCTTGGTCACCACTCTGGCATAGGTGCTTTCCTGTTTGGTTAATTCATCCTCTTCCTTCTGTTGCATTTTCTCCTTGATTAGGTCTTTCTTTACCGGACAGCTCATGGCCATCGTTCTGTGCGCTCCTTTGCAGCTAAGGCACTTCTTTATTTCCTCTTTACAGTCTCTGAAGTTATGGGGTCCAGAGCATTGGAGCGTCTACCCACATCCGGTGTCGGGCAGTCCTTTGTCAGGTGATCTTCGTAAGTATAAGAGTTGAAGCACATCAGGAGGTCAGTGTATTTCTCTTGTTGTATTTGCGAGCTCGAAATCTTCATATGACAGCACAGGAAGCCATTCTCCATTGCCGACCTTGCCATCTCAGAAGAGGTGAACTCCACTTTGAATATGTGTGTATAGTTTTTGAACTTGATCACCTCAGATACTTTTAGGTTCCTGTTACTCCTTTCTATTTCTTCTTTGAACTCGTCACTGGAGTGTCCTCCGACCTAGCAGTCAATTTGTCGGCAGATCACCAAGCGCTGAGCTCTCATCTTCGGAGGGAGACTAGCCATCAGGCCAACTTGGTTCAGCGTTGCTCGAGCTGTGTCAGTCAACATCTTCTCGACGTCCTGTTCACGCTCAGTGAACGCGTTGAATTCATTCTTTACTTCTCGAATCCCGGTCAAAGGGAGTTCCAGCCTCCTCTGCAGTACCTCAAAGACTTCTTTCTTGTCCGGTGGTTTCTTTGGGTTGGAAAACCTCAGGAACAGTTTCCCGAACTGAGGCATCCTACCTTCCTTCACTCCGCCATGCTTCAAATCACAAGTAGAGCCAAAGTTAGTTTGTTAAAAGAGACACAGAAGAAGAAATAGGACTCTGGTATGTTGTCTCCAGGAGGATCTCCACCTCTACTCTCGGCCCGAGGTCCCTACTCTAATGACCTCCCCGTAGGTTCTGGCCTTCTCGAGGTCGGAAATTTATACTCTCCTGTAGCCAGAGAATTGGTCGTTCCGGGTTAGTTTGGTTAGTTGAGACAGAGCCTCAGGACAGTAACGGTATTTCTAGTTGGCCCCAGAGACGGAGCCTCTTTGTTGGGGTCAACTGCTTCAGCAAATACTTCTCAAGAATACTCTCTGGTATCTTTAAGTATTGCTGAAAAATGGCTACTTTCAGTATCCTTTCTTGCTTTGCAGCGTCTGGTCATTCATGGGCCGATTGGGTGCAAAATTGCTCGCTCTGCTTTATTTACATCGAATGATGGGGCAGGGCAGACCTCGCTTATATAGGTAGGGAGGGGTTTGAGGGTTCAGCCGGCCTTGACCGCCGGGAGTGGGAGACGTCACTCTGTACCTATCCGACATTTAGCGCCGAGCAGATAGGTTTTTAGTGAAAACCTAAAAACTCGGGGACAATCGAGAAACTTAAAAAGTTTTAAAATTCCCGAGTAAGGTGAAAAGACACGAATGTCTAAATCGGTCGAAAACTACGTTCGACGAATGTTATCAAGATTCTCTAGTAAATACGTCTCTGTAATTTTTCCACTTCAAGATTCATTCGAATAAAAAGCAGAAGCGCATGCAACACTATGGCTCTTACGAATGGAAGAGAAAGGGTGATTGGGGGAAAAAGTAGGTAGGAGGCGTAGGCCTATATAAAGATAGAATTTGGTTGGATGGATGGTTTAAAGCAGGCATTGTGGAGGAGAGTTCAGTGTGGAGGTAGCGAGAGAGCGTGCAACAGATAGACTTGAATGGAAAATAATTAGCGAATGAATTAGTTTTGAGGCGGCCCTGATGCGCTTACCCGCTCTTGGCTGTCTCGTTGAAAAATATGAAAGACATGGATTGGGGAGGGCACAGCAGCGGATGAGCCAGGGAAAGCTGGCGGGCTCTGAACCTGACACAGATATCTGACCCACTCTTGACCCGAAGTATGAGTTGTGGGAGGAGTGCAAGGTGCGTCTAATCCTCGAACGCCCTGCCAATGAAAGAATCGGCCTTTCGTATGTATTCATGTTTAAAACAGATGATCAGCATATACGAAAATGTAATATGAGAAGGTGTACATAGTCAGCGTTGGAAAAAACATATTAAAAATTGCAGGTTAATAGCGTACAGTGCATCAGTGCTGGTGAACCATGAGCGCGGAAGTTTCTACATACGTGAGGGACACTTCCCTACAGAGGCAACATATGAACCTACATTTGAAAGATTTTAAACGTTCTGAAGTTCTTCACTAACGTCTAGCATTAGAATCATTATATACACTCTCCTCAATAGATACATTTTCAAACAGACAAGGTTTGCAGGTTTCCTATAGCGATTTTATGTCTTCACTTTTCGATAAAATAAATAGATATTACATTTTGATTATTAACTTGACAACACATCGCAGGGAGTTTCAATAATGCGCCAACCGTAGTACGACCCCAAAAAAAGTCCTCTTTAATTTTCTAGCACAAAGATACATGCGAAGGCAAGGACGAATCCCCAGAAGGGGCAGACGACGCGACGGCAAGCCTCACACTCGTCTCATACACTAATGGTCCAACAAGGACTCAGCAACAAGCCATTCGGGTTAGGAGTGAGCTCCAAGATCACTGTCAGCAGCAGGGCCCGACAGCTGTCGCTGATTCACTCCTGCTGTGTCATATTTGTTAGGCCTTCCCCTACCCACGTCCAACTGACTCAACTGCCGATCCCGCCAATTTACTCCCACTTTCGAACAACGATCTAGTTCATTCCCGTTGACCTCTCTGACCACACCATCCATAAAAGGATGGAACAGACAGGGAGACATAATGCAACCTTGCATCAGCCCCATTTTTACTGCGAACCGAGCATTCACCTTGCTCCCTACTGACACGTGCTTTGATTGATTTTGACCTCATTTCCATCGGAGCCTCAACGCCAGTCTTCGCACGGTCCCCCGTAGGCCCATGCTCTGCCGCTATCATAGAAACTCTGAATCATTTTAGACTTTTTCGCCCACTCCACACAACCGAATCACTCTTTACAATGCATCACTGTCGACCTTATCGTAGGCCTTCTTCCGATCCACGAAGGCCCAGAACACAATCTTTCTTTTCAGGAGGCAGTTTCCAGTGAATTGTCTTGCAGTAAAAATCTGATCGGCATCCCATCTAACAGATTGACCCAAACATTGACCCTCCCTTTACATTGGCCATGACTATTGTCACCATCGGCCAAAGCAAAAACCCATTAGCAACGGGCCCAGACGGCATATCATACATTCACCTGAAACATCTAGGTCCACAGGCCATCACGACTCTTACAACTTCAACTTTTCAATTCTACACGATGCAATCCCCAACACTTGGACACCAGCTAATATCCTGAAGCCCAACGAAGATCCCACAGATCCAGCTTTATACGGACATTTTTTTTCTTTCAAACCTCTCAAAAACCTAGGAGAGACTTGTTCTAAACAAATTTAATGCTCGTGTCCCAGTCTCCCCCACGCAAAACAGTTTCAGGAGTCAACACACTACAACCATACTCCTTACTAACCTCACCCAGACCATCCATGAAGGCCTGAACGAAAAGAAGCCTGCCCAACGTACCCTGGTATACGCCAATGATATTAGTAAGACCTTCGACACAATTCCAAGACACGTCCTCATAAAGAAAATACTCAACATACAGTCCATTCAAACTAAAATCTGTGGCTTGCCAATTTTCTCTCTGTCAGACATGCACACACTCTCTACAATAACAAGCTATCTCGAACTGGCCTCTTCCCCGATGGTGTCCCACAGGGCTCTGTCCGTTCCCACTCCTTTTCCAATGCCTTCATGCACAACTTGCCTATTTCAACAGAACCCCACATCTACATCAGCTCATGTATGGACGATATCACAATCACACAACCCAACAAACACGCGACCACAGCTGCACACCTCTAGCAATACCTGCACTATATCGAGGTCTGGCAGCTGGACAACAGAATGAATGTGTCCGCAAGCAAGTCATTCCTCACATTATTAATACCGCATCCACCCTCACGTCACGCTGAACAACACTCCCATACTCCACAGTCTCACTACAACTATCCGTGGAGTAACTTCTGATACATCGGCACCTTAGCTAGACCTAGACCGAACGTGTTCCTGGACCTTACCACAATCACCTACGATCACTCCAAGAAATCAATTAAAACACTTTACAATCACTTCATCAGGCCCATCATTCTCTACCCAAATACGTGCTGGTACTCTCACTAATTCCCTACAAAGGATACAGAACACGGCGTTGCGCACCGGAACGGGCTTTACATGAACCACACCCATTTCCCACCTGCATGAGGAAACTGAGGTTCTCCTTCTGAAACATCATCTTGATAGGAGAGGGACCGAACTATTCAACAAGATTGTTAACCCGGCACATCTCTGTCACTACCTATTGAGCCCGAGTCAAACCAACTGACACCTACAAAACACACCGGAACACACTTCGGCTTTTTACACAGCTATTCCCTTTCCTACAGATAACACATCTGTGCACAAACAGATACACACACGTACTTACAGACGTGGTGTTGGAGTCCACCGGTCACGGCTGAGGTGTGGGCACCACCCGGCTATCCAATCATACCAGCTTAGACTGGCGAATATCCCTTCCTATTTCTGCTTGCGATGCCGGAGTTCACCCGATATGGTAGAGAGCGTCATATCGCCCCGTCATTCCATCACTCGAAACCCTTTCTGCTACACCCAACCACAGGACTTCCGCCAAGCATGTATCGCACATCTCAACAACGCATCTCTGATGGTCTCGCATTTTTTCTCAACATTACTCAGGCCTTGCCCTCACACGCTGTCATACACATCATTCAACGCATGCTGGAGCTCCTCAGCTCTGCTTGCAACAATCAGTTCACCACCTCTCTTTCTTCTCCAACTCTAATGTTCCCCCTTCCACCTCTGCTCTACTCTTAATCGTCTTTCCACCAGTAGAAGGTCATTCATTCCTCCACCCTCTCCTCCCAGCACCAGCAGGCCAAACAGCCACCCCATCACTCTCCTCGAAATGAACACAACATCCAATAGCGCTCACTCCACCATTGCGTCACGGGCCATTTTTACCCATGCGTACTTTTTGGATTTCTCGCATCTAGAACAAGCAGTTTACCCACCAGTTCCCGCTCCTCGCACAATCCTATCAGGTTCTCCACTGCCATTTAAATCTGGAACGCAATACCTCCTTACCAAATTTTCCACTACATCTCCCACTCTCGCATTTTGTTTTTTCAGTACCACCCTGTTGTATTGACCTCCAAAACTCATCATACACTAACTCAGGCTAATTCAAAAATGTTCTCTCTCTTCACTCCTTTTGCTACCTGGTCCGTAGGCATTCACAAACGCGCATCTTTCTATACCCAACTTTCCACACACATTGATCTAAAGAACACTTTCTTCCACTCGATAAAGCTACTAGCCCAATAAAAAAAATCCAAAAGAGATCAGGATTCTTTCTATGCTCCTGAACCAAACTCCCACCGTGCAAACATGAGGACCAGCCGGAACACAGAGGTTTTGAAAGATGAACCCAATTAATAGTTTGTCGAGTAAGCTCAATACGAAAAAGTGAAATTGATTATTATTTGTCAACAGAGCTCCTTCCTGAAGGTTAACCTCATTAATATTAGTCGATTAAGCTCATACTAAGAGGTGAACCTAATGAATATTTGTCAACGAAGTCCATTAGCAAGCCCCCTAATGTTAAATGATAAATCAGTGGTACACAGATAATTTCTTGGCTCTTCATGGGTTGCCCCATCGCCCTACAGGAGAGTCTGCATTAACTTCGCGTTGGGACTCCGGTGGAACATGGAAGCAATTACAACAACAACATGGGTTGCCCTGTTTTTATTTTTCTTAACCGACCTTACCATCTGATGATAAGCATGCCACATTTTATTTTAGAGATGATCAACAGGGAAAGCTTGAATTAGTCCTATACGTCATTTATTTTAGACCACAACTTGCGACACATAACAATTTACTGTAGATTTTGAAACTGATTTGAATGAAATCAACGTGAGCGTATAATTGAACAATTTAATGAACACGAGGGTTGCTGTAGTGCGACATCAGATTAAAATCCCTCACGGATGTTACACTGACAAACAATAAATAAAAACAATAAAAATCAAAACCCTAAGTGCCTATTCCGGGCTATTTATTCAACAATTTCAAACTAAACGGGCATGTTTTACTAAAAATAATTAGTCTTCTATCTTTGTTACATGAAATAAAATACAAATCTAACGGTAGTATAAGTTTGCTCTTTCACAACCGGCATTACTAACATCACACAGCAAACCGTACCATTCATGAATCAAGTTGTAACCATGTATTAAAAAAAGTTAGTATTAACATTACACAGCAAACTGTACTAATCATGAATCAAGTTGGGACCATGTACTAGAAAAAAAAAGTAGTACTATCATTACACAGCAAACTGCATCAATCATGAATTAAGTGGTAAACATGTACTAAAAAAGGTAATATGAACATATCAAGTTGTGACATGTACTAAAAAAAGAGGTAGTACTATCATTACACAGCAAACCGTACCAATCATGAATCAAGTTGTAACCATGTACTAAAAAAAGTTAGTATGAACATTACACAGCAAACTGTACTAATCATGAATAAAGTTGTGACCATGTACTAAAAACAAGGTAGTACTATCATTACACAGCAAACTGCATCAATCATGAATTAAGTTGTAGCCATGTACTAAAAAAAGTTAATATGAACATTACACAGCAAACTGTACTAATCATGAATCAAGTTGTAACCATGTACTAAAGAAAGGTAGTACTATCATTACACAGCAAACTGCATCAATCATGAATGAAGTTGTGACCATGTACTAAAAAAAGTTCGTTACTAACGTTGTAGAGCAAACAAAACTAAACATGAATTAAGTTGGGACCATGTACTAAAGAAAAGTTTGTTAGCATAAAATAAAAAAGACAAATCTAAGCTGTGAAATTTCAATTTATTGAGAGAATTTATTCAGAGCATTATTGCTTCACTGCAGGTTTTGTTCCACTGAACAAAAAATAATCATAAGATTACATTTTGAGAGTTAACACTGAACAGTATGCTGCAGTATTGTAAGAGTGATGAGAGGTAGCTACTTATAGAGTGCAGGAAAAAAAGTTCATCCCAAAAAAGTGTCCTGCAGTTTCTGCAGAGCCGCGTTTGATTTCATTAATCAGCCTTAAAAATAAATAATCAGAAGTTAGAAATTCCTCGTGAATGCCCACTTTTCTAAGACTATGTAAAACTGCACACACGCCAACAGAATATGTGCTGGTCTATCAAAAACTTAGAAGTGTTAAGTTAGGAATCATAGGATGACAAAAAAAAAACAAGTAATATAATATACCTACACCAGCATCAGTAGCAGCATCAACAAAGTGAAATACGAAAGAATAGATGGAATGATTTACAGCTGGTCTATCCTCCTAATATATCTCTGATGAAAAGACGTTGTTTTGCAATACCACAGGCAATATTTTCAATATTGTAACCACTCTTCTTCAAAGCATCACATTTTAATCAAGTTTATTCATTGCGGTTAGCAGTAAATGAGCAATTTAATACGATCCATAGAAATAACACCGGCGCAATACAAGGCTTATTTGGAACTTCTAAAAATTGCCAGCAACATTTGAGGGAGGAATCCCTGCCTATGACATGCTAGTTGAGCTCAAGCCAGTGGAAACGCCACGGAACCTTCCATGTGTAATAGACTGGGAGGGATGGGAGCTTCACTCCTCTTAGGAGGCAGAAGGGATCTCGTGCATGGTCCATAGAAGCCATATGGTCAACATGTATAAAATAAGTCAGCGATTTTTATGCCGTGTATTGGTTATTAAATACTATTTATGACCTCTGTGAGATCATGTAAAAGTTCATTCATAATAACAGCATACGTTCATTTTCAAGACCTATGTAGGTTTGTGTATGCAGTTATTGAACTCTCAATATTGTCACGGAGACTCACTAGAAATTCCCGTTAAGCTAACAGATTCTGGAAGATGAAAGTAACCAGGTTCTGGAAGATGAGTGCAAAAGCATTTCGCCCTATGTTTTTTTAATTCACCGTGAACGGTCTAACACTCACCCGAAAATTCTCAAGTTCACGTCCGAAACGCAGACACAAAAACTGCGAGGTTACGAATTCCAGCATGCTGGCTGAACGGACCAGTTAAAACAAAAACTTACGTAGCCAATTAGCGCTATGTACTAAATTCAAA
>SDVV010040957.1:0-10486 GCA_016164225.1 Gammarus roeselii | reverse complement strand
AGTCGTAGAAAAAGGTTACATGAAAGAAAGAGCGCAACTTGGCAGTTATTTGCCACCCGAAAGGAGAATAGTTAGAACCGATATGTGAATGTTTGAGTGTGTGTGTGTGTGTGTGTGTGTGTGTGTGTGTGTGTGTGTGTGTGTGTGTGTGTTGTGCGTGCGTGTGTATGTGTGTTTGTGTGCAGCGACTATTAGGAGAGTTGTTAAGGAGTCTGAGACAAGTTTAAGGAAATTTGAACTTAACATAAAATGCAAATGAGGTAAATAAAAAGTCAAGCAAATCAGGATAGGGGAGAAGAGGAGAGATAGTAAAGGGTGAAGAAGAGTGGAGTCTGAAGGGAAATAAGGGTGGTCACCCCCCCGGTTGGGCCGTGACTCCGTGCGGCCCGTGAACCTAACAGATGCCTAGGGGGGGTATAGTGAGGTGAACATGAACTGGATGGAGGGATGTATATGTTAAATAGATCGTATTGTTTTTTGTGAATTAGTACGTGTAGTGATTGTAGTTCCAAAGTGTGGTCGGGGGGAAGTTGTGTGTTGTGAAGACTTTTGTGTTAAAGTGTAATAAGTCCGCCACCGCCGTCGTCGTTTGGAAAATCGTGGCGGAGTGTAGTAAATCCAGGAAACTTTGGTGTTATGGAGTTCTGTTTAAATTTTGTTTACTGGAGGAGGGCGATGTGAATGTGATGTTTATGTAAGAAGTGTTTCAATTAGACTTGCTTCTCTCCAATGCCGTTTGTGTTCAGTTGTAATATGTTTAGGTGTTTGGCATTGGCTTGGGGTTGTTGTGGGGACCCAAGTGGTGGGGGTGGGGCCACGGGGTGTGAGGATGGAGGCGGTGGCGGAGTGGATGAGGGACGTGGAGCCTGGGGCAGGATAGGTTGTGCCCTGGATCGAAGAGCCGCCGCCAGCGAGGCCGTCGGACGCACAGGAGAGGGGCCCCCCCAGAAGTGGAGTGACGTCAGGTGTTGGTGCGGGGAGAACGGTGTTAAATCTACGTGTGTCCCGTGCATAGACGGTTGGTGAACACGTGTCTCTTCTGTTGGAGAAATTGGTTTCCCCCTTTCTCGAACCGAGGGTTTAACAAAAAGCCTTTTTTGTCCACTTCGTTGCCTCATGTCATTCCATCAGGTTGTTATATTGGAGTTGATGATAGGGAACCAGTGTCGGCAATGTATGATGATAAATTGTTCCCACGTGTCCAGGGATCCAGCAGAATTCGACCGCTTGGCTCGTCTCAGGCATTGTAAAGAGATCGTGCAACGCTTTACGAAGAGCAGGATGTTTAGAGTGCGAAGTTTTGAGCTGTGTTAGGACACTCGGATTGTGCATGAACAAATGTCTCTTCTGTCCTTGGCATTGACAAGCGGCGCTGGTCAAATCGGGAAAAACTGTTCATTTCTTGTTGTCGTTATTGACATTCGGTTGGGAGGCTTTTGGGCTGGAGGTCCGTGAGAAAGACTCCGTTTAGAGCAGAAGTGGATGCACACGCGCAGGTTGCGGATTCTTTAGCTAGTAATCTCTTCATCAGTTAGTTGAGGTGGAGGACCACAGTTGTAAGACGGTTCTGGAGTTCTGTGAGACTTCAACGACCGCCCTGGAAACTGCTGAGCTGCCTCGGTCTCCAGCTTGGGGAGGCCAGTCAGTTTGTTTATGGTATTGTGCACTTCAAGTATACTTGTTGCTTATTTCATGATGCGATCATTAGTACCATCATCGTCGGCCGATGTCAGGTTATCTGGTGGTTGACGTTTAGGAGACGTTTGTGTTCTTTGGTGTTGGAATCTTTGTTTTTAGCCGTTCTCCGTTTGAGTTTGTTTTTGCTATTCATTGGAACCCGTCTTCCATCCGGGGTTCTAAGTGACAGATGGTAGAATTTCGATTTTTGTAGTGACCTAATTATATATACGTCTTGCTAAATATATAAGTCATTTTCCTTAGATCTAAACTTGACTTAACCTAACTTAACTATGTTTTATTTCAGTTTTTTTTTCAGTTCCAATTGAGCTAAAGTTCAATATTGAATACCAGCAATGCCACGGTGATGGTAAGGGGGTTCGCCTCTCTGGGGCCCAAGGGGGAGTGCAACCATAAACTCATAGTAAGGAATTCCCGGACAAGGGCTTATACTTTGCACCTAGTATAGCAGAAGCTCATATACAAAAAGGGGCAACTGAAATTTGGCGATTAACGAGGAAACAAAGGGAAGGAGAGTGTATCTTTTGAGGTACATACTGCTCTCCCTCTGAAGAGATGATAGTCGATCTGTGTCTCAGTTGAAAACTATAATCATAACGAGGCGATGATTGATCTCTGAGCATTGTTTGGCTTAGAGCGGTGACCGCCATTTGTTTTGAGAAAACTTCTACAACCCGAAAACTTTGTAACTTGATAGTTTTAGACGCGAAGAACAGTATGCAATGGAGGACTAAAACTTTTGTAGTCTGTTCATTAGTTACGGTATATAGTACCACTGCACAAAGCTCCAGAAGACTGCCCGTGGTGATGTGCGCCTTGCTCCCGGTTAGAGGGATTGTGGCTGACTTCTATGCAGAAATGATGTTGGGATGCTGGGTTGAAAATTTTAAAATGATGTTAGAATCTATTGAAAGATTGTGATTGAACTCTCAGGTTTGATGAGATGGTGTTGGATTTTGCTCACTGCTGAGAGCAGTGTGGTGCGGTGGTGTTTTCAAATGCCCGATTGGTTACAATGCTGCTTCTGCGTAGAGCTCCGTCTTCAGCAAGAGAATTTGAAGCCATTGCAATATTATCATTCGTAAGGAAAACCAATGACCTCCTTTCGAATCAGATACAGAAACAGACACTAGGCCAAAATCCCCCAGCAAGGGGGTGTCCGACGGTAAGGCGCACCTCACACTGGCACAACATAGCCCTTTTGCGCAAAAGGGTCCGGCCGGGATCCCCGCAACATACCCTCCGGGTCATGAGTGCGGTTCGAGGTCAGTGTCGGCAGCAGGCCCGACAGTGTGACTGGTTTACCCCTGCCGCGTCATGATGAACTGCCCCTTCCCCCCGCCCACGACCATCCCGTCTCTCAACGATGTGCCTAGGTCGGGAACGCGCATCAGGGCAGCGTCAAAACTCATCCGTTCACAATTATTCTCCACTCACGCCTATCCAGTGCACGCTCTCTCGCTACCTCCACACTCAGATCTCTCCTTCCTAACGCTTGCTTCACACCATCCATTCACCCAAACTTCGATCTCCCTCTAGGCCTACGTCTACTCGCCTCTGCCATCCACACCCTTTTCACCAATCTCTTCTCATCCATCCTCACCACGTGCCCGAACCATCTCAGAACACGCAAATCAACTCTGTCCTCTAACTTCTTCAACATCCCCGTTCTTATTCGAAGCACGTCGTTAGTGAGCCTCTCTCTCAGCGACAGTCCAGCCATGCTTCTCAAACATGTCATCTCGAAAACATTCAACCTTCTTCTCTCCTATGCTGTCATCCCCCAAGTGTCAGCTCTGTACAGCACAGTTGGGACAACGACACCCTCATACAGCTCTTTTTTTGCTTCCTTCCCCAACGTTCTGCAGCTCATTACGCTCTTCAGTGCACTCAACGCTTTACACCCCTCCTTCACCTCAGTTCCCACTCGTTCAGTCTTCTCCACATGGGAGCCCAGATACTTAAAACACTGAACTTCTTTCAACAAATCTCCATTTAGGAGGACACTAATACTGCTCGCATCAGCAGTCCTCGAGCATCTCATTACTTTACTTTGACTCAGACACCAGCCTACATAGCTTCTCCTCTGAATCCGCCACCAGGGCCGTGTCATTAGCAAATTGCAACTGGCTCAGCTGCCAGCTCCGCCCATTCGCTTCCATAAGCTCCAAGCCACAACCCAGCACACTCGCGTTCACCTCTCTGACCACTCCATCCATTTAGAGGTTGAACAGTCAAGGAGACATCACGCAGCCTTGTCTCAGACCCACTTTCACTGTGAACCAATCACTCACCTCGATCCTCACTCTGACACATGCTCGGCTGCCAACATAGAAACTCTGCACCGCTTTCAACAGCTTTCCGCCCACTCCATACAAACGCAAAAATCTCCACAGCACTTCCCTGGCAATCCTGTCGTATGCCTTTTCCAGATCCGTGAAGGCCCAGAACACATCCTTTCACTTTGCAAGGTTATTTCTCACAGACATAAATCACTGCAATAATCTGATCGGCATACCCTCTACCACTCATAAAGCCACATTGTTCCTCTTCAATTGCGCAATCCGTACATTCTCTAATTATTTTGATCAGCACTCTGCCAAACAGCTTACCGATCACACACAACAAACTGATACCGCTTGAGTTGCAGCATTCTTTTTAGTCTCCTTTGCGCCACTCAATCGGTACCACGTCCGCCAAAAAACAAATATTCAGTAGCCTCACCAACCATTCGACAATCGTTATTCCACCCTTTTTCAGGCACTCAGTCGCAACGTCATCCAAACCAGGGGCTTTTCCTGCTTTCATCACCTCCACCGCCTCCTGCACCTCTATCCTAGTTATGTCCGCAACAAGTCTCTCCAAAAAAACGGCATAATTTCGAATGATTTCATTAAAACCAAAGCGTACGGAGCACAATAATCTATGAAACTAAGTCAGTTTAACTTACCTGCTCCCAATGGTCAGAGCTTTGTATAAACTTTGGCATAATAAGAACATTAGTATTAAACGTACGGGAAACATATTAGAGAAGTAGAAGTATTCAGAAAAATGTCAACGAGAACAAATGTTGCAAATATTAAACACAAAAAACAAATGTTCAGAAATTAAAATGAGTTATTAATTATGTATGCATGCAGAGAACTTTTCACTCATCAATCCAAGTTAGTTTAACTGAAACGCAAAAAGATATATGGAATTAAATGATAAATAAGGCCTAACATGGGATAAACAACTGTACATGTAATGGTGTGCTTAAAAATGATGAGTTAGTTTGAAAAAGCTGCGGAGAGCACTTTGAAGGTTTAGAGAAAAGGCACAACACAAAAGACAGCAAGAAACAGCCTCTAGCTCAAGCTTCGACGTATTCTGTCTTGGAAAAAGCACACCACAATAGACAGCAAGAAACAGCATCAACCTCAAGCTTCGAAGTTGTCTGTCCTGGAAAAAGCACAAGACAAAAGACAGCAAGAAACAGCCTCTACCTCAAGCTTCGACGTATTCTATCCTGGAAAAAGCACACCACAAAAGACAGCAAGAAACAGCATCTAGCTAAAGCTTCCAAGTATTCTGTACTGAAAAAAGCACACCACAAAAAATGGCAGGAAACAGCATCTAGCTAAAGCTTTCAAGTATTCTGTCCTGAAGTCCCGTGCAGGTATCGTACGAAGTAATTAAAGGATGTATTTAGATGCTGCATCCTGTCTACCCCTGCTGAGGCTCACAGGCGGCCTCGAGAGGGCCGTCACTGATGCAAAGATACTAAGGACCGCCTTCAGGTGAACGACAGCAAGCACAAGTCGACAGAAGCATTGTAAGGGGGCAGCGGGGCCGACAGGCCAAACAACAGACACAGTGAACAGCAAAACGAAACTAAAGGAAAGGATAAAAAACCAACTGAAATGGATTGCATTTGAGAGGACAGCAACACTGCCAAATCATCGTCGTAATAACAGTACCGACTGCTAGATCACTGAACTGGGAGGTCAGTAGTGACTGCTAGATCACTGAACTGGGAAGTCAGTAGTGACTGCTAGATCATTGAACTGGGAGGATAGTAGTTACTGCTAGATCATTGAACTGAGAGGGCTGTAGTGACTGCTTGATCATTGAACTGGGAGGTCTGTAGTGACTGCTAGATAACTGAACTGGGTCAGTTGTAACTTCTAGATCACTGAACTGGGAGGTCAGTAGTGACTGCTAGATCACTGAACTGGGAGGTCAGTTGTGACTGCCAGGTCACTGAACTGGGAGGTCAGTTGTGACTGCTAGGTCACTGAACTGGGAGGTCAGTAGTGACTGCTAGATCACTGAGCTGGGAGGTCAGTAGTGACTCCTAGGTCACTGAACTGGGAGGTCAGTGGTGACTGCTAGATCACTAAACTAGGAGGTCAGTAGTGACTGCTAGATCATTGAACAGAGAGGTCAGTAGTGACTGCTAGATCATGGAACAGAGAGGTCAGCAGTGACTACTAGATCATCGAACAGGGAGGTCAGCAGTGACTGCTAGATCATTGAACAGGGAGGTCAGCAGTGACTGCTACATCATTGCACTGGGAGGTCTGCAGTGACTGCTAGATCATTAACAGCGGCCACATCATCAAGCCCATCGATACACTTAGACCAAACATGAACAATTAGAAGATCATTTAGGAAAACATGAGCATTATATGAAGAAATCATAAAAAAACGCATAAACGCTCAATTTTTCAATACGGTAATAATAGTATAATAGTACATTCACAAAATAATAACGATAAAACAAGAAAATAAATATTTCATCAAATTATAGAACAAACGTGTCAATACGACAATATACACACAGGGTGTCATCAACAACGGAGCAGTTAGCTAAAAAAATATCCATCTACATGAGTAAGCAACATTTCCTCGGCCGCTTGCAGGCCGTTACAAGGAAACCAAGATTTCGACGGCACCGGCAGAGGAGGGGCGGGGTGCGGCGGCGTGCCAGGTGCCCTCCCTAATTGCGCTATGATTCGATAACAGTCTCTAGTGCACTTTGATTAGTTAGGCGCTCCGTTATTCGAGCGTAGTCTCATCCTACTGCATCTGTTCCGGTGTCTACTTGGGAGGGACGTTACTTCCAACATTCGAGGCTGGCACTAAGCAGAGCTAGCCGGTGGAAACACTAAGCACCTTGGGCGGTGGTGACACTATACACCCTCGGCGGAGATGACACTATGCAGCCCTGGTATTTGGTGTCACTAAGTAGCCCTAGGCGGTGGTGACACTAAGCCACCCTTGCTCTAAGCAATATGAATGGTGTACAGGTATAATAAGCTTGATTCGTTGACAGCAATCAACTTTCTAGCTTTTTATAACGTTAAAAATTCGAAGTCCGAAAACTATTTTCCCGTATATTGTTGGATTGTTCCCCAAATCAAAGAACGGGAGTTGAGTGTGAACCACAGAGACAAAAATGTGCAGTTTTTGAGAAATGTTCTTTACAACTTCAAATTCTCAAAAAAAAAACTGTCCTCTTATTGTAGTACTTTTTAGTACCTTTCCAATTGCATATTGAAAGTATTCATTGACCACAGTCACCAGTGTTCTCTGACACATAGTAGCTGTGTCCCTTGATACTCACCAGTATCCCATAATGTCAGTGACTAGCGCCCCTGAGTTCAGTAAGCAGTGTCTCTTGAGACTAGTCACCTGAGTCCCTTGTAGCCAGTCACTAGTGTCCCTTGAGACTAGTCACCAGCGTCCTTGATCCTTGCCCTAGTCACTAGTAGGCTTCGATACTTGTTACCAGCATCTTTAAAGACCAATAACTTGTTTTCCTTGGTACAAGTCACTGGCGACCCTTGAGACTAGTCACCCGCGTTCCTTGAGGTCAGTCGCTATAGCACCTTGAAACAAGCCACCAGCGCTGTATTCCGTCACCAGCAGTATACAGTCCCTCCCTCTCTCTTTCTCGCCGCCGCAAACCCTCCGCTGCCGGGCCGTGGTCATCGTGAGTAGCCACTCTACCTGGTGCTTGCGTGCATTAATCTTATTGTTGAGGAGGGCGTGAGGGACGGCCGGCGTTACGTTAGTGTGGCTGTCGTCGGACGAGTTCTGCTTCTGCTGCTGTGCTGCAAGAGCCGCGGCGCGCTGGGCCGCCTCGATCTTGCGGCGCTGAGCGTTGTCGGCCTCGGCGGTCTATGGGAAGAAGGGGATTAAATTAAAGTTATCGGGTTAAGTACTGCGTAGAATCAGTGCTCTTTACTCTGCGAATGCCGAAGTTATGCATGATTAATACAGATAAGGTTAGAGAATGGGGTCGGAAAAGGTTAGGTGAGTTGTTTGGAGCTGGAGATAACATGTTAGTGCAAGGTATGAAGCAATTGTTGAGGGCTCTGCATGCATTGAAGTGTTGCTGCTGTTTAGACTCAATTCCTCTACGGTGTAGGAGCCACGCTCGGCGCGCAGCCGGAAAACCCACCGACAAGTGCACGTTGGGAATGTTACGACCGGTTCACCAGCCTTGTTTAAAATCAACATGCCTGAGGAAGTTGTTGGTATCTCGCAGGCGTTCTCACAGGTCACGTTACGACGTGATATTCCATTTGTGCATGCCGAGCGCAATAGTTGTGCGCGACGTCGTGCTGTACTCTACCGTGTAGGGTGTGCCCGACATCACAGACACAAATCGGAATATTTTCTTCCCAGTCTATGCTGGTATGGCTAGGGGGCCGTGTGGTGCCCGCATCTGTCTCGACAGATAAGCCCGATCACCTGTGGACGAGCCCAATTCCTCCACGTCCACCTCTGGTGGGTGACTGTGTTGCACCGTATTGGCTGTAAGGTCAGCCAATGCAAGAGCCGTCAAGTGTGTTTATTTGATTGGGCTTAGATGTGTTGTTTGTAGGATGGTGAATGGTAGACCCTAGTTTTGAATAGCAACACGATGATAGTGATCATTATCGTTTACGACACTTCACAATATCAAATAACCTTTCAAACACCAGCTTTGAGAAAAATAGCTACATGACCAAGTGGTGAGCTCCACTTATACAGAAATATTTCAACAATCTAGTAACATAATCTTAGCAAATCTAACGCTGTCGTTGATTTCTTCGATACAGATACTAGGCCGCATCCCTCAGAAAAAGGGGTGGTCGACGGCAAGGCGCACCTCACACACTCACAACTCAGCCCTCTAGTACTAAAGGGTCCGGCCGGTACCCTCGCAACATACACTCTGGGTCACGAGTGCAGTCCAAGGATCAGTTTTTAGCAGCAGAGACCGACAGTTTTCACTGGTTTACCCCCGCCGCGTCATAATGGCCGGGCCTCCACCCACCCACAACCATCCCGACAGCGGGATGCCAAGGGCGGGAAAGCACATCAGATCAGCGTCAATTTCAACCGTTCACAACCATTCTCCACTCACGCCTGTTCATTGCACGCTCTCTCACTACCTCCACATTCATGTCTCTCCTTCCTAACGCCCGCTTCACACCATCCATCCAATCTTCGGTCTACCTCTAGGCCTGCGACCACTCGCTTCCGCTTTCATCACCCCTTTCACCAATCTCCCTTCGTCCATCCTCCCCATGTGCCCGGACCATCTCGGAACACGCGAATCAACTCTGTCCTCAAACTTCTTCACCATGCCCGTTCTGATGCGAACCAAGTCGATACACCAGCCTGTCTCTCAGCGACACTCCAGCCATGCTCCTCAAACAGTTCATCTCGAAAATATTCAACCTTCTCCTCTGCTCTGCCCTCACCTCCCAAGTCTCAGCTCCGTACAGCACAGTTGGCACAACGACATCCTCATACAGCTCTTTTTTTGCTTCCATCCTCAACGTACTGCAGCTTATTACGCTCTTCAGTGCACTCGCGACTTCACCTCAGTTTCAACTAATTCAGTCTACTCCAAATAGAAGCCCAGATACTTAAAACACTGAATTTCTTCCAACAAGTCTCTATTTAGATGTACACTAATTCCGCTAGCATCGACAGTCTTCGACGACTATCTCATTACTTTACTATTACCGACGTTCACTCGAAGCTTCCTCCTCTCACACACTCTACCAAATTCAGACATTAGCCTACATAGCTTTTCCTCTGAATCCGCAACCAGGGCCGTATCATCCGCAAATAGCAACTGGCTCAGCTGCCAGCTCCGCCCATTCGCTTCCAACAGCTCCAAGCAACGACCCAGCACTCTCGCGTTTACCATTTTGACCAATCCATCCATATAGATATTGAACAGCCAGGGAGACATCACGCAATATTGTCTTAGTCCCACTTTCACTGAGAACCAATCACTCACCTCGCTTCCCACTCTGAAACATGCTCGACTGCCAACTTAGCAACTCTGCACCACTTCAACTAATCTCCGCCCACTCCATACAAACGCAACACCCTCCACAGCACTTCCCTGTCAATCCTGTCGTATGCTTTCTCTAGATACATGAAAGCCCAAAACACGTCCTTTCCCTTTGCAAGGTACTCCTCACAGACCTGTCACTGCAAAAATCTGATCGGCGCACCCTCTACCACTTTTAAAAACACACTGTTCCTCTCCAATTGCGCAGTCCGTACAGTCTCTAATCTTTTTGATCAGCACTCTCCCGTACAACTTACCAACCACACTTAATAGACTGATACCTATCGAGTTGCAGCATTCATTTTTTATCTCATTTCCCCTTATACAGCGGAACAATGCAGCCACTCCGCCACTCAATTGGTACCACGCCTGTCACAAAACACAAGTTCAGAAACCTCACCAACCATTCGACAATCGTAACTCAACCCTTTTTCAAGCACTCGG
>SDVV010040956.1:0-10486 GCA_016164225.1 Gammarus roeselii | reverse complement strand
TGCTTGTTACAAGTCAGGTAATATCGATTAATTTTACTTAATGCTAGGTGATCGCTCGTTTGTAGTCTGTATACTCCAAAACTTTTATGTAAGATTACCGCATATGTCAATGATTGTTATGGGTGTTAAAGAGTTAGCAAAGTTTTATGAATGGTTTTAACTGTTCGAATAAGATTTTTTGTAGTGTTGGATGTGTAGCTCCTATCATTTTCGTCTATTATAACGAATATCGAATAAATTTACTCAAACAAATTTACAACAGATCTGTTTTGTAAGGTCAGCAGTCAACAAGATCTAAGATATGAACCATGTCTAAGGTACATAATTAGCGAAATATATATCAATGTACGACAACATTGATCAAATATCAATGAATGCAAAAAGAGTTACCATAAACTGTCATATACATTAATACCTAAGCAACCTAACCTAACAGTCATCCTTACAAATAGTTATGTATTTTTATTCAAGTTTAACGCATATGGATGATATTGATATGTAGGAAACTCTCCACTTCGGCTGTATATTCAACATATCAAAAGCAGTTTGAATACACTTCTCTAATTTTGATCCAGTAAATATCCTTTTGCAGATGTTTAGATTCAATTTTTTTATCAATATCTGTTACATGTTTGGACGAGACTCAGCAGGTAGGATCCAAGAGAACTAATGCACTTCAATTTGTTACACTTCTCTAATGTGGAACAGTTTCACACGATATTAGGTTCAAAGATCTAGTCAGCCTAACCAACCTAACCAATAATTATATATTTTCATTCAAGTTTGATGGTTATGTATGATATTTAGTCATTATTTTGTGCGATATAGATATCAAATCCCCTCCACATGGTTATATTTTACGTAGTTTTTTTCTAATATCACACACCATGTACCCACATGAACACTTTTGTACGCATTTACAAGGTCGTTAGCGTCACTGTGGCGGCATATGAGTTGGCACAACGCATATACACAGG
Source organism: Gammarus roeselii (assembly GCA_016164225.1). Taxonomy (NCBI): domain Eukaryota; kingdom Metazoa; phylum Arthropoda; class Malacostraca; order Amphipoda; family Gammaridae; genus Gammarus; species Gammarus roeselii. The sequence goes on along the minus strand of SDVV010040956.1, from coordinate 9,509 downwards.
GTCGTTAACGTCACAGTGTCGGCACAGGTGTGGCACAATGCATATATGAAGGGTCGTTAGCGTCACTGTGTCGGCACACGTGTCGGCACCATGTAGGCATTTACACACATATGTGCCAAAAGGGTTACCATATACTGCCAGATGCATTAATACCTAGGCAACCTAACCTAACCATCTTACCCAATAATTATGTACTTTCATTCAAGTTTGATGATTGTGTATCATATTTAGTCATAATTTTTATGCGATATGCATATCCAATACCTCCACATGGCTCTATTTTACGTAGTTTTATTTTTAAGGGCACACACCAGATACACACACACACGCTTTGTACGCATGTGCAGGGCTCGTCGCGGTATAATGACGGTGTACACAGGGGTCGATACCGGCACAATGTAGACACATACACACATTTGTATGCATTTACAGGGTCGGTTAATATCTGTAACATTTTACCTCTGATCTATGTTTTTTTCCATTAGAACAAAGTTTCTTGCTTTCGTTACAAGATATTTAATGTGGATCAGCTTCACGTCATGTTAGGTTAAAGAACTAATCATCCTAACCTAACCTTGTCTAACCAAGAATTATGTATTATCGATCGACTGTTTCCTGCTTAGATGTGACGTTTTAATTGTTTTAGGGTTAATGCATAATAAACATCTCCACTTGACTCTACATTTTGATTCATCCTTTCCAGTTTTGATACACACTTCCAATTTTGATCTAGCAAATATAATCCATTTCCAAAGATAATTAAATCGTTGTTTGGTTGTTATACCTATTTTCATCTGATTCTTGATTTTTTACATGTTAATCACACCTATCAAAACCTAACCTAACCTAACCTTATGTACGGTTTTCAGTCATTGATATATACATTTGAACCCCCTCCACGCTTATTTCCTTATTTTTTCTTCGATAGCTCCTGGCGCTACATCCTTTGAGACTATACACAACATTCGAGCGAAAACATGCCAGCTTCAAATTGTATGCACTATTAAAAACTGCCTCAGTAAATTTGAAAACAAACGCTACTATATCGACGCGTGCTCAACTCTTGCCTACGGGCATCCGGACATCCCCAAAAGTGATGAGTCTTGGGTGAGGATACTGAAGTACACATGAATTTAACAAGGAAGAGACGCAAGCCAGGTGAGGCCGTCTTTGGCGATTACACTCGCGATGAAAGCACCTCCACGTCTTCAGGATTTATTCCCTAAATCTACCTAGTATGTTCCTATGTAAATAAAATATATATATATATATATATATATAATTGAACATGTTTGATTTTCCTACTAGTTAGAGTATATATTGATGCCTACAAGCGGTTTGTTGTCAGTATGACCTAGGACCCAGTGCAGGATGCAGTAACCTGAGGACTTTTTTGTTTATGTCTCATTGCTAGGCAGTAGCCGATTGTACCAAAACCATACGTCTTTAAGTTTTACTAACAATATTTATCCAGGAATACTGCTACAGGGAGAGTGTAGTGTAGGACTTGCAGAAGTATTCTATAATGACGGGTTCAAGATAAAAAGGCATGATATACCATGCAACATTGTAATCTACTTAGACTATTTGAATGCTGAAAATGAACGAATTGGGCATGACAAAGCTTTGCTTGTTCCTAGCGAGAATATCTCAGGCAATACATTGGAAGACTACATCTTCGAGCTAGAAATCAATATCAGAAAAAGTCTGTTAAGGAAACAAATCGTTAGAGATGAAGGAAAATTGTTTGAATATGATAAGGCCACACGACGCATAAAGTTCAATACCTTTATTCGACAAAACATGTCGTAATACAAATATACTGAAGCTACGTGAATTGGTACTCTGTCGAAGATAGATCGGCTGATTTAATGGGCGGAGCGATGTGTAAATTTCGTGTCGGTGAAGGTGGCGTAAGTGAAAAAATGTCCTATATGAACGATAATGTAGGCTTAATAAACGTTTACTCTGATATAATTTCACGCAGTTTTATGGGAGACAAGCAAGTCAATATTCTTGATGTTATTCCTATTAATACTTCTTATTCATTTACACGCGCCCATGTCAAATATAAAGAATTACAGCGTAGTCATATTGATTTCAACATCCCGTTCAAGGATGGTGGATCGAGCCTATGCGTATTGCATTTTAAAAGAAGCTAAAGCCTTAAAAATTAAAAGCTGGATATAAAAAAGGTCATTTGGTACCTAGCAATGATGAGGGTGGTATATGCATATCCATCGTACAAACAATACGAAGTTTTATTCGCGAAACGTGACAAAATACGTCGTGGTAGTTTGCATGATAATGACAGATTCACAAGTCCGATTTCGTACCAGAGGGGTAGCGGATTCTTCTCAACCATAGTCAGTCTTGTAAGACGCACATTGCCTTTTCTACGAAGAATATTACTGCCTGCAGCTGCCGATATGGCTCGAAACATGGCACACGATTACTCGGAGCAGAAAGATATGCGGAAATCAACAAAGGAACATGGGGTTACTATACTCAAGAATGTTGTAAATAAAACCATCACGAGAAAATTAACGAAAAATCGTAAATCAAAGAAGAATCACGGAAGAAAGATGGAGTCGTGTCGTCCATTAGTTAATTACTAATAAATACCACTGTTCATATATCAATGACGTTAGTTTCGGGTAAGGTTCTATACCGACAACATGCTTGGTGGATCATCTCTCAACATGACAGGGCTAGTAGCCCCTACGGAAAACTATGAAGTGGGAGTGATTGATATGTTTCCCTCTATTAACAAGAAATTTTTAATCGAATCAAGTTACGAATCGAAATTTGAAAGAAATTATCTATGTACAAACAGCAGTCTGTATGATGGTAGAACTACCGATTCCTTAATAGAATTTCATATTCCAGGATCGGATAATGAAATGGTTGACTTGAGCTCGTTAACTGCAGAAGTTAAAATCCGTGGTAGAAATGCAGATGGAAGTGCATTGGCCGCCGCTGCAAATGTTACACTCGTTGACGGATTCTTTCATCGTATGTTCCAAAGTCACTCTCTGTTCCTAAATGGTGTTCAGTGTGAAGGAAACAGTTATACAGGACTACTAAATAATTTCATCACCTATTCATCCATGAAGAGCTCCGATCTAAATAATAAAGGGATGAATATGATGTATAAATCGTTGCAAACACCCATTCCAGATACCATCGTCACGGCTAATTTTGCTAATCAAAAGGAAAAGGAGACTTGGATTCAAGAAAGTGTACGTCATGGTATACATATGATGGGGCCACTAAGCTTTGATGTTTCCGGTAGCAATAGTTATCTATTGGATAATGTCAGCGTAGTTGATTCATGCAAATTATGGTGTAAAAAAGTTGTACCATACCCTACAGCTTTGCTTGCTCTAAATAAAGCGCTCTCAAAAAACAATGACAAGATTGAATACATGTTCGATCGACCTATTGTCAAAACAATCGTGTTTCCTACCGGTCAAAACTCCATCTCCATCGATTCCCACTTCAACGGGGTTGTTCCACATAAATTAGCCCTGTTTCTCATTGATCAAGCGGCACATAACGGAGCATATGATCGCAATCCAAATTACTTTCAGCATAATGATATCACAAACGTTATCGTCGATGTAAACGGAAACTGCGTTACCAACATTAGATCATCGTTTCCAAGAGAGTGTGCCCAAATACACCATCAAACCCTTTCGGCTCTCGAGAGGCGCAACAGCGCTCATCTCATCACAAGACAAACGTTCCCTGCAGGAAGAACTATATTTGTTATAGATACAAGACCCACCGACTCTGAAGATGTCATTAACCTAGAAAAACGAGCAAACATATACTTAAAATAGGGAATTGTGAAAATCCACCCACTACGAATAAGATCTTGTTAATGGTAGGTTATACACTTGGTGTCATCCAAATAATTTCGGCAAGGGGGTACCCTCCAACTATCTACAGTAATCATGGATAATAATCAAATTGACCACATATCCAAGAGCGATCCAATTATGAAACGCGCGTATATAGGGCGTTTTGCTGAAAACAGAATGGTCATACATCAAATGAATAGCTACATGATTGTTAACAGCGAAAGCGATCCTAATAAAATGGGTCATTGGATCCTAATATTCAAAAACGATAACAAACACTACATTTTTGATTCGTTAGGGTTTTATCCAAAAATATATGGAGGAAATATAGCTTCGTATTATAATACTCATGCAAAAATACAACTTATACTACAGAATCCAATCCAAAGTGATCAATCATTGGTCTGTGGAGCTAACTGCATCTACTTTGCATATTATCTATGTCAAAATATACCCGTCAAAAAGATAATCGAGCGCTTCTCCAACAGCGAACGACGTAGAAATGATACCAAGGTTGAAAAATTCATCATGAACGTGTCCGGAAATCTACATTCGTGTAAGAAGAATGTGTGTGGAGTATTAACCTTTGATACAGCATGTAAATTGTTATGTACCTGTTATTATCAATAAAAAATTACCTTATAAATGTATGTTTGTCAATATCCTAAACATTCAGAGGACCCAGCATTGAAAATGCATATATGCATTTTGACATGCAACGAAGTTGCAATACAATATACCCAAGCATTGAAATGTTTATACTCTTATGTAAATAAAAATATTCCAAAAGCTATCAGTCTGTCCGAAATGAGTCATTCACCTCCGTTCCCCTTCCCGCGCCTCCCCGCTACCCTACGCCTCCGCTCCCCGTTTCTGTGCGGCTGACTCCCGCCAACATGGTCGCCCCAAGGTCGCCCGTCCGTGCGCCCGCCGATAAAACTGCCTCGAATTGCGTTTTGGCGTTATATACACTACTTGTGTTGGACAGTGATTGGCGTGCTGGGCGAAAAGTGGAGTGTTCGGCGAAGGTTGGTGTGTTGGGCGCTGGGTGGCGTGTTGGGCGAAGTGTGGAGTGTTGAGCGAAGAGTGATGTGCTGGAAGAAGAGTGGTGTGTTCGGCGAAGGGTGGCATGTTTGGCGGTGGGTGGTGTGCTGGGCGAAAATATTAGTTAAGCCGACTTTTTGTGAACCATATTTTGAGCGAGCACATCAATTGCAACTCAAAGACCTGGTCATAGGATTGCTTTGGTCATCCCGTCCTTCAATTGCAACTCAAAGACCTGGTCACAGGAATGCTTTGGTCGTCCCGTCTTTCAATTGCAACTCAAAGGCCTGGTCACATGAATGCTTTGGTTGTCCCGGCCTTCAAATGCAACTCAAAGGCCTGGTCACGTGAATGCTTTGGTCGTCCCGTCCTTTAATTGCAACTCAAAGGACTGGTCAAAAGAATGCTTTGGTTGTCCCGGCCTTTAATTCCAACTCAAAAGCCTGGTCACATGAATGCTTTGGTCGTCCCGTCTATCAATTGCAACTCAAAGGCCTGGTTACAAAAAAGCTTTGGTCGTCCCGTCCTTCAATTGCAACTCAAAGGCCTGGTCACAGAAAAGCTTTGCTCATCCCAGCCTTCAAATTCAACTCAAAAACCAGGTCACGAGAATGCTTTGGTTCTCCCGTCCTTCAATTGCAACTCAAAGACCTGGTCACAAGAATACTTTGGCTGTCCCGTCCTTTTATTTGCCACTCAAAGACCTGGTCACATAAATGTTTTGGTTGTTCCGTCCTTTAATTGCAACACAAAGGCCTGGTCACATGAATGCTTTTGTCATCCCGTCCTTCAATTTCAGCTCAAAGGCCTGGTCACATAAATGCTTTGGTTGTCCCGTCCTTCAATTGCAACTCAAAGGCCTGGTTGCAAGGAATGCTTTGGTCGTCCCGGCCTTCAATTGCAACTCAAAGGCCTGGTCACAGGAATGCTTTGGTCATACTGGCCTTCAATTGCAATTCAAAGGCATGGTCACACGAATGCTTTGGTCGTCCCGTCTTCCAATTGCAACTCAAAGGCCTGGTCACATGAATGCATTTGTCGTCCCGTCCTCTAATTGCATCTCAAAGGCCGGGTCACACAAATGCTATGGTCGTCCCGTCCTTCAATTGTATTTAAAAGGCCTGGTCACATGAATGCTTTGGTCGTCCCGTCCTTCAATTGCAACTCAAAGGCCTGGTCACATGAATGCTTTGGTCATCCCGTCCTTCAATTGCAACTCAAAGGCCTGGTCACAGGAAAGCTTGGTCGTCCCGTCCTTTAATTGCAACACAAAGGCCTGGTCACGAGAATGCTTTGGTCGTCCCGTCCTTCAATTGCAACTCAAAGACCTGGTCACAAGAATACTTTGGCTGTCCTGTCCTTTATTTGCCACTCAAAGGCCTGGTCACATGAATGCTTTGGTTATTCCGTTCTTTAATTGCAACACAAAGGCCTGGTCACACGAATGCTTTGGTCGTCCTAGCCTTCAATCGCAACTCAAAGACCTGGTCACAAGAATACTTTGGCTGTCCCGTCCTTTATTTGCCACTCAAAGGCCTGGTCACATGAATGCTTTGGTTGTCCTAGCCTTCAATTGCAACTCAAAGACCTGGTCACATGAATGCTTTGGTCGTCCCGTCCATCAATTGCAACTTAAAAGCCTGGTCATACGTATGCTTTGGTCGTTCCGTCCTTCAATTGCAACTAAAAGACCTGGTCACAAGAATGCTTTGGTCGTCCCGGCCTTCAATTGCAACTCAAAGGCTTGGTCACAGGAAGGCTTTGGTCATACTGGCCTTCAATGGCAATTCAAAGGCATGACCACACAAATGCTTTGGTCGTCCCGTCCTTCAATTGCAACTCAAAGGCCTGGTCACATGAATGCTTCTGTCGTCCCGTCCTACAATTGCATCTGAAAGGCCTGGTGTTCCGAATGCTTTGGTCGTCCGGTTCTTCAATTGCAACTAAAAGGCCTGGCCACAAGAATGCTTTGGTCGTCCCGTCGTTTAATTGCAACTCAAAAGCCTGGTCACGAAAATGATTTTGTCGTCCCGGCCATCAATTGCAAATCAAAGGCCTGGTCACATGAATGCTTTGGTCGTCCCGTCCATCAATTGCAACTTAAAAGCCTGGTCATAAGTATGCTTTGGTCGTTCCGTCCTTCAATTGCAACTAAAAAACCTGGTCACAAGAATGCTTTGGTCGTCCCGGCCTTCAATTGCAACTCAAAGGCCTGGTCACAGGAAATCTTTGGTCATACTGGCCTTCAATTGCAATTCAAAGGCATGGCCACACAAATGCTTTGGTCGTCCCGTCCTTTAATTGCAACTCAAAGGCCTGGTCACATGAATGCTTTTGTCGTCCCGTCCTCCAATTGCATCTCAAAGGCCTGGTGTTCAGAATGCTTTGGTCGTCCGGTTCTTCAATTGCAACTAAAAGGCCTGGCCACAAGAATGCTTTGGTCGTCTCGTCGTTTAATTGCAACTCAAAGCCTGGTCACGAAAATGATTTTGTCGCCCCGACCATCAATTGCAAATCAAAGCCGGGTCACATGAATGCTTTGGTCGTCCCGTCCATCAATTGCAACTTAAAAGCCTGGTCACAAGTATGCTCTGGTCGTTCCGTCCTTCAATTGCAACTCAAAGGCCTGGTCACAAGAATGCTTTGGTCGTCCCGTCCTCCAATTGCAACTCAAAAGACTGGTCACATGAATGCTTTGGTCGTCTCGTCCTTCAATTGCAACTCAAAGGACTGGTCACATGAATGCTATGGTCATCTCGGCTTCAATTGCAACTCAAAGGCCTGGTCACACGGATGCTTTGGTCGTCCCGTCCATCATTTGCAACTCAAAGACCTGGTCACAAGAATGCTTTGGTCGTCTCATTCATTAATTGCAACTCAAAGGCCTGGCCGCAAGAATGCTTTAGTCGTCCAGTCCTTCAATTGCGACCCAAAGGCTTGGTCACAAAAAATGCTTTAGTCGTCCAGTCCTTCAATTGCAACCCAAAGGGCTCGTCACAAAAATGCTTTAGTCATCCAGTCCTTCAATTACAACCCAAAGGCCTGGTCACAAGAATACTTACATGGACTCGATCATGAGCGAGAGACACATACAGCCTTGTGCCATGAACATTATTATTGATAGCAACAATCTTTGTTCAATCGACTCTATAAAAACATGAGCAATATATATTTATTAAACTTACATATTGCAATTTTCTTTTACACAGGCAAGTTGTAATTTTTCTAAATAGATTTTCATGCTGACGGCTTTGTGTTCCTCAAATATTCCATAATAACACCTATTTTCAGCTTGCGAAGAGAAAAACGTTGTTTATTTATCTATTACACTCTAATGACGACCAGGGATGGCCGCCATCTTGTCGATGCGGTCGAGTGATTGGAACAAACGACGCCAGTGGACAGTCCCAAGACCAGCATATCTGGGGATCAAAGGAATTCAGGGCCACGAATAGACTTAAAGACCAACATATTTGGGGATCAAAGGAATTCAGGGTCACAAATAGGCCTAAAGACCAACATATTTTTGGGGAGCAAAGGAATTCAGGGCTACGTACGGGCTTAAAGACCAACATATTTGGGGGACCAAATAAATTCAGGGCCACGAATAGACGGGCTTAAATGAACTTTGGTTGCTGTTAACATTTTGCATGAAATGGATTTAAGTGGATTAAGAGTTGTCAAGTATTTAAGGTTTATTTAGGTATAACGACATGTAGACAAGGTAACCTCCCACGTCATCCTAGGCCTGAACTGTTCCCATCACAACATTTATTACTTAACTATTCCTAACATCAACTTCGAACAATGGGTAGTGTATAAATGAACGGTTATTCCTCTAACAGACGCTGCTCCAGGGCATTCTTGAGTTGGGCAACATGTCAGTTCATTCTCTAATTGATCACATGTCAGGACATTCTCGAATTGGGCAACATGCCAGTTCATTCTCTAATTGATGAACATGTCAGGACATTCTCTAATACCGGAACATGTCAGGACATTCTCTAATTGAGCAACATGTCAGGACATTCTCTAATTGGGCAACATGTCAGGACATTCTCTAGTTGGGCAACATGTCAGGACATTCTCTAATTGGGCAACATGGTAGGAAATTATTTAAATGAGCAACATGTCAGGACATTCTCTAATTGGGCAACATGTCAGGACATTTTCTAATTGGGCAACATGTCAGGACATTCTCTAATTGGGCAACATGTCAGGACATTCTCTAATTGGGCAACATGTCAGGACATTCTCTAATTGGGCTTGGGGTGGATGGATGCTTATTCATTTTATAGATCATTAACACTTTATTTTAGTATTTTATCATTTCTTCTTGCTTGGGCTCTATTATTTTTCTCTGCCCTTTTTTCATGGTGATAAATTTTGAATTTTATCATTATTATTATATGTATCGAGGTTGGTTGAGAGGAGGTGACCCAGGGAGAGGAGGTACTTGTGGGATCCGCGGGACTCGAGGACCCGGGGTTTCGGGAACCCGGGGGACTTGGGAGACCAGGTGGATTTGGGGTGGTTCACTTGGATCTTTCTGGGGCCTTTTGGGACTCCCTTGAGACCCTTTGGGAGCCTTTTGAGAAA